>CAUYQU010014542.1:0-60383 GCA_963574635.1 Cheracebus regulus | reverse complement strand
TTCTTTTTATAATTCCTTTACTTGCAGTTCCTACTTTCCCATAGCTCGACTGCCTCCAACGGGAAACTGTGTCCGGGCTCAAGCTCACCATATGGTGAGGCCCAATTCCGAGGGGCTTCACATGGGAACGAACCCCACACTAATGAATTAGTGCTCTGAAAGTTGTCAAATCTGCTCACTTAAATAATCTTAGTTATTGAATCAGATCCCATCAACCAGCATGTGTTACATCATTGACTTGACTATAGGGAATAAGATCAAATGACTTTTGAGTTTTTAAATGTTTCAAAACTAAAAGTTCTGTATCCACACTGTACACAGCTTTATAAACAGTTCTACAATTCCATTGCTAACCCTGTATGAGCAATATTATACCACTTTGACAACTTCACAACAATAAGGCCTGTGTTTCCTATATCAAGATTATTAACTCAGCTTTTATTGGATGCCTGCTAGAATTTGTCATTGTTTATAAATACTGCAGAATATATTAAAATTATTTTGTGGTTAGCCATGTATTTGTAACTTGTATAAGCAGCTTGTTTACTTGGAATGAACCTATCCTGATTCATGCAGTTTAGGTGATAGAACCATGAATCTCTACAGTGATGTTCTATTTCTGCACTTAATGCCATATTTCCCTGAAGTTCTCATAACTTATAAGTGAATCTCTGCTTGGGGATACCACTAAACTATACTGGCCTCAAAATGAGAATTTCTGGATGAATGAATTTCTTTTTGAAAGATTTGTTGAGAAGTCTGCTGTCCAAACAACAAACATGTTTTTTATTCTGTGAGAGCAAAAAATACATCAGAGCTTTGCAGCCATTTTGCTGTGAATGAGATACTAGGGAACCTAAATATTGATTTCCTCAACCCCAGGGCTGCTCACCAGCTCTGAGCTGGTTGCCTGTCCTGGGCTGATTGCTTTTGATTATTTGCCCAATGTGTCATACTAATGTGGAAACATTTACGATGCACCGGAAAACAGTATAGCAAACTTTAGATTATACAAACACAAGGATTAACATTGAGTTAAAATTTCTGCATGCATAGCCCTGCCAAAAAAGATTCTAAGTTACCTCTGATGAAAAATTTATTTTAGAATTCTTTTGTTATAAAGACTCAATTATAAAACTTAGTGATCAGGCAAAAAAAAAAAAAAAAAAAAAAGCAGAATCATGGTAATACAATTTACTTTCTAACTAAGAGGGTGGTTTAAATCAGTGTTACACACTTTCTAGTTACTCAAACACAGTTAATTGTGATATCCTTTACACTGACTCATTGGAAAGTGGTGATTGAAGTAAAGCCTGTTTTGCTGCAATAAACAAAAAACTAAAAGAAACTAATTGTTGATTTCATGATGATCCAAGTGTTGATATAGTACAGAAAGCAAGCATCTCCATGATGTGGATAAAAGTACTGCATGCCAGATAGAAATAAATGATTGAATTATTGTTTTGTAGACTTTTAAATCTAGAAGAATTCTTTAGAGATCTTAAGACCCATATGCATCATTTGTCAGATTTGAAAACAGAGGTTCTAAATGAAAACAAAGATTTCCCTATGTTCATGTAGCAAACTGATGGAAGAGCCAGACATGAAGGCAGAGACCTTGTTTATCTTATCCACACTTACTTATTAATCAAATATATTAATAAACAAAATGAGTAGACAATGTAATTTTAAAACCATATTTTACCAAGAAAAGGAGAATCTCAAATTTGTGAGAATTTGAGAAAAATGTATTAGGACTTAGGACTTTTCCTTTACACTTGGAAAACAAATCTGATAACTATGTCTTGGTGCAAAGCTCCTAAGATTTTCAGACAAAATATAGGTAAATGAGATAAACTGATTAGTACTGTGAGGCCAAAATTTCAGTGACAACAGAAGAAATTATTCCTTTAAAACTTATGTGCTATGGCTTGACTCTTTGTTCCCTCCAAAATTCATGTTGAAATTTAGTTGCCATTGTAGCAGTTTTAAGAGGTGGGATTTTAAGAGGTGATTGGGGGATGAAGGCTTCGCTCTCTTAGGTGGGATTACTGCCATTATAAAGGGACAGGTTTGGACCTCTTATGTCTCTTGGACCTTCCATTTCCTACCATGTGATGTTGCAGCAAGAAGACTCTTGACAGACGCCAACACCTGTCAAGACAGATGCCAGGCAGGACTTCCCAGCCTCCATAACTGTGCGCCAATACATTTATGTTCATTATAAATTAATCAATCTGTGGCATGCTGTTATAGCAACATAAAATAGACTATGACAATATACATAGTATAATATATATTTTAATGTTATATATTATACTATGTAACATATTTTAACAGGTTACCTATTTGTTATTGCTTTCATTTATTTACATTATAAAATATGTAAGACAGCATTTTAATTATTTTATTTTGGAATGTTGCATGTATAAAACAGATTATATAAAACAACATAAAAAACAATATGAAACCTGTGTACCTTTATTACATATTGCATTTTGAAATATTTATATGTTTCTAATTTTTTACTATAGAAAATTTTAACAGACACAAACAGAATAATTAACTCCCAAGTACTCATTGTCCAGCTTCAATAATTATCAACTCCAAACCCATTTTGTTGTACCTGTACTTTGCCTCTCTCTTTCACATCATTTTGAAACTGGTTCCAAACCTTGTATATGTTTCCTTTTTGTTAACAACAATATCATTCCCATACCTCTTCATAATATGTTCTTAGTATCATCAGACATTCGGTTAGTATCCAGATTTTTGTCTCATAAATATCATTATTATTGTTATTTTGACAGTTTGTTTGGTTGAGCTAGAATAAAAGTAAGATCCACATATTGAGATCTATTGCTATTACTCTAATCGTCATGTTTAATCTATAGGCCTTCTTTCATTATTTTCAGGGCATTTGTTTTTCACTGTATTTGTTGAATAAACAGGATTGTAGAATTACCCTCAGTTTGGATTTTCCTGATTGCATGCTTATTGTATTACTGTATTGTTTAACATGTTTCTCTGCACTCTGTATGTCCTGACACCTGATAGTTGCATCCTGAGGCTGGATTAGATACAGGTTCCATTTTTTTTCCCTGCTGAGACTACTAAATATGTTATACATTATATAAAACAAGATTTTATAAGATTCTGATTATGTGATATTAGCAGCTATTGATTATTGATAGCTAGATCCATAATTTCACTGGGGACTGCAAAATGGTGATACTTTATTTCTACCACTTCTTCTTCATCAACTAAATGGAATCCTTCTGCAAAGAGAAACCTGTTTCCATCTACAGTTTAGCCACCCCAAAATACAGTTTGTATGGGAAAGATAAGATAGATACATGATTCTTTACCTTTAAGGAGTTGTTTTTCCTGTATTTCTCAATAGTAACAAATTTTTATGTCTTTTTTATTTCATTATGAACTCAATATTTAAATATATTTGGTATAAAGTAATATATTCCAAATATTATATTTATTGGCTATTACACTGTCCCATCTCCACTTATCTGTGTATATCACTAACTGTATGTAAATTTTTCTTCCATTAAAAAAAAATGCCTTTTTTGACCATTTCTAGACACTTCAAATTTGCTCCTGTCTTTTTAAATAAACTGGTGATGCTTGATATCTGATAGTACCTTCTTATCTGTTAAAACAGAATGTCACCTGAAAATAGTCATTTCCTCAAGTACCACTAGTTTCTAATAGAAAGTAATGAATTTTAAGGCCATAGTATGAATTTCCTAGGGACTCATTGCTACTGCATTAGTTATTGTTTCTAAACCTTTTTAGTATAAAAAGTTTAAGAATGTTTTAAATAAAATACAATCATGAATTCATACTGATAACTGCAAATTCAAATTTTTAAATACAGGTTTTTATTTAAGCTCAATTATATTAAATCTGAATCTCCTTTCTTTAAAGTCAAGAATCCCAGTGCTCAAAACACAGGGAATGATGGGATCAAAATATTGCATAACCATACATTTGTTTTGTCCCACAATATAAGCACAACCATCAGAACAAGGCTACCAAGACTACAACCAATATTATAACTATAAAAGCACTGTAAGATTTTTTTTTTTTTGCAATTCAGCTTGTCCTTAAAGTATATCCCACTAAGAATATTTAATGTATTGTATTTTCTTGAAACACTTCCTTTCCTTCCGTTTTTTTGCCACCACCTGGAAACAAAGTTGATGTGTTTATTGTTAAGGAAGTCTTCTATTGGATTTTGTTTTATAATTAGGCAAATGATTTATATGATTTTTAAGCCAAACCTACAGAACAAAGCATATTCAGAGGAGTGTAGCTTCTCATGTCCCATCTACCCTATTCTGTAAAATAGATTTTTATTACTCGATCACCTTTTTAACAACAAATGGAGCATATTGTACATACATTTCCCCCCTTGTTTGTTTTGCATAATAATATATCAAAAAGAGTTAGCCCAATGTCATTGTGCTATTTTACATCCCCACTAGCAACACCTTCGAGGTTCTGTTGACCCACAACTTAGCACATATTTTAGTGCTAATTTTTTAATTGTATTTACCCTAATAACTATAAAACTGTGTAACATTTATACCTAATATTGCATAACATTTATACCTGATGACTATAATATTGTATAACTGCCTTTATAAAGGGACAAGTTCGGGCCCTTATGTCTCTAGGTTTTAATTTTTATGTTCCTGAAACCTAATAATGTTGAACACATTTTGATGAACTTTTTGACCATTCATACATTTCCTTTTATGAATGAAATACATTCATGTATTTTTATTTTTGTGAAGTTCTCTGTTCAAGACACCCATTTTTATAGGTTTGTCCTTTTATTACAGATTTATAATAATTCCTTAATTATTATTGAATCAGAGATGTATAATATGTATATTTTCTGCACATTTTTGACTTGCCTATTCATTTTCTTACTGGTGTCTTTTGAAGAGTTGATATTTCAAATTGTGCTAAATGGAAATTTGTAAGTTTTTCTTTTGTGGTCTGTGCTTTCAGCTCCTTGCTAAAAGATCTTTGCCTACCTCAGGTTTACAAAGGTACTCTCCTGCGTTTCATTCTAGAAGCTTTGTACTCTTAGCTATTATGTTTATATCTATGACCCATCTCAAATTAATTTTTGTATATGGTATGAGGTAGGAGTTAAGATCATTTGATTACATTTGTTGAAAGTACTTTTCCTTTCTTCATTAAATTTCATTAGCATCTTTGTCCAAATTAATGCATTGTATATTATAAAATTTATTTCTGTTCTCTCAATTTTAGCCTATTAAGTTGAATTTCCTTACACCAAAATCATATAATCTTGGTTATTGTAGCTTTTTATTAATTCTTGAAAGCAGGTAACCCAAGTAAACCAACTTTGTTCATTTCTTTTTTTTTTTTTTTTTGCTAATCTAGGTAATTTGCATTTTCAAATAAATTTAGACTCAGATTGTTAGTTACTACACACACACACACACACAAAGGGTAGCTGAGATGTTCCTTAGGATTGCATTGATTTACTAAACAAATTTGGAGAAAATGAATATCTTTAAAATATTGAATTTTCCAATATTCCATATATTTTCTCATTTATATAGATCTTTCTTTAATTTTTTATTATCATTATTTATTTATTTATTTATTTTGAGATGGAGTTTCTCTCTTGTTGCCCAGGCTGGAGTACAGTGGCACAATCTCAGCTCACTGCAATCTCCACCTCCTGGGTTCAAGCGATTCTCCTGCCTCAGTCTCCCAAGTAGCTGGGATTAAAGGTACCCACTATTACACCCAGCTAATTTTTGCATATTTAGTAGAGATGGGGCTTTGCCATGTTGCCCAGGCTGCTCTCAAACTCCTGCCCGCAAGTGATCTGCCCACCTCGGTATCCCAAAGTGCTGGGATTACAGTCATGAGCAATCACTACTGGCCAAATTTTATCTTTCTTGATGTCAAGAGTTTTACACTTGCTTTTCTTTCATTTGTATTTGGTATTTATTTTTATTTTTTACCTTTCTGAATCTCTTTTTAAGTGTGTCTTTCAATATGAAGATAGGGTTGAATTTTGTATTGTTAACCAATATTATTTGTTTATTTTAGTAGGTGAGTTATGCTCATTCACATTTACTAATATATTAAAAATAGAGATTAATACATTAAGAATAATTAAATATAATTAGTATTAATGTATTTGGTTTCATTTCCTCTTTTTAAAATAGTATCTAAATATATACAATTCTTCAATATAATTAGCTTGTAAATATGTGCTCCATTTCATTTAAGGCACAATTGCATTTTTTTTCCAGTAGTAATAGTAATAGAGGTTCTAATAGTAAGGTCAGCTAATCAAGCAGTTATTTCCTCAAGCTGATCTCTGTTTGTTTGTAAAGCTATTGATGGAAGCAGGCTTCAACAGTATTAGGATCATGGGATTTGGGGAGCACAACACATATCTCCTCTACCTAATCTTTTAAGCTCTATAATCACAGGTAATATTAGAAATAGCTCAACCTTGAAGTCAATCAGTTATAGGTTCAAATCTCAGCTCTACCACTGACTAGCTGTGTGAACTAAAAGAGTTATTTGCTTCTCTGAACCTCAGAACCTGACAAAAATATTATAAATACAATGTTGTAAGAATTAAATAACATCTGGAAAGTACCCCAGGAAGTAGGAGAGCAATAAAATGTTAGGTACGCTTTGGTCTAGAGGTAGTGCTGGAAGGTTGTTTCTGATACTTGCTTTCTCACCACTGACAGTAAAGAAAAAAGTGAAGTCAGTACTGCTACCTTAAGTTCATCGTATTACCGAATATGATTGTAAGCACCCCCCCCAAAAAAAAACATGGACACTAAACGTGTGTGACCTAAGACTGTCACCCAGAATAGTTAGAAGCTTGTATTACTTTTATATTACCAGCTAAATAGAAACTCATCATTTTTAAACTCTTAGAAGGAACCCATGGTCCCATGAGATCTCATCTGTAGGCTCCAGGCTGGGAATCACAGGTTTGCTGTGTCTTAACTTTCTGTCTCTCTCCAGCAACAGCAACACGGAGCTTTGATGGAAAGCACTGTGTGGTCTGGTATGTCTTTATACAGAAACATTAATTAATAGAATTCACTCTGGGTTCACCAACATTTAATTAACTGGATTAATTGAATTTCCACTGATTACAAAAAGTATAACAGCACCAAGTTGAAGGAACTACTTTATTGTTGCAATTATAAATGCTCCATTTCATGATGGTGCTAGTCCTCCACAACCCCAAGGATATATTCAGGGACAAGTGAGTCTGTTGAAAGTGACCATCTTTGTGGCATGTCCTTTTATTCATTCACTAGCACTTATGTTGCCTCTGTTGAAGCTTTGTAATTATACTCAGTGACTATTATCAGAGTGTAATAGAGTTGGTGCAAATAATATGCTGCTTTATTTTCACCTTCCTGTTGATCTCCCACTTGGAAATATGCAGGTGAAGGGGCACTTTCTTCTAAAAATAATAGTTTATTATTTATTTTTTTATGATCAAGAAAACAAAACAGGCCATTTATAGAAAATTGGCAAAATACAGTAAAATAAATAAAACATAATGGATAATATATGTTAAATACTTAGTATGTCCTAAGCAATGTCCTAATGCCTTATTTTCAAAATCTTATAAATCAAATGTTCACAGCAATTCTATGAGAGCATTATTATGAATATTACTATTGTGATTCATTTGTATAGTAAAGGAAATTGAGGCTCTGAAAGGTGAAATAATTTTTCCAAAGTTATTGGAAATAACTAACAGCTAAAAATAAAATTTATAATCTCACCTTTGAGAGACATGCACTTTTAATATTTTAATAGTTTCCTCCACACAAACATATTATTTGTATCGTGACTGTGCTAAGCAAGTTAAACACTTCATCTCTGTTTATCTTTATGACAAAATTTTGAGATGAGTTTAATCATTCCTATTATAGAGATAAGGAAACTGAAATAATTCCTGGAGATTAATTTGTTCAATGTCACACAACTAGTAAATGTGAGAGCCTAGAGTACAACCCAAGTACTTCTGACTCCAGAGAATATAGCCTATCCAATACATATTGCTGTCCCACTTTTTCAACATTATGAAAAATTATATCAGTGCTGAGATTTAGGCCTTAGACTTCCAGACACCAAGACTATGTTCTGTTCATTGGATCATCCTCCCACTTAAAGATTCACATTCTGTTGGACATAATTCTCCCTACCTAGTATAGAAAAGACATCAAAGTTTTGTAAACAAAGTTTCAATGCATTTAAGTTATACACACACACACACACACACGAGAGAGAGAGAGAGAGAGAGAGCAAGCACAGGGGCACCTCTGTCACTGAGGATCTGGCACATCCTGGCACAAAGCAACCGTTAACCTCAAACAGCTACTCTCACCACAAATACTACACAGGCCCCAGGGAAATGCTTCCCTACATCACTTACCCTGTGCATCATTTTTGTGTGGATGCCCGTGGTGGGCCACTGCTAATGCAAAGATGAACATGCTGTAGGATATAACATGATTCCATCCGTAGGAATACTTAGGTCAGAGAAAAAATAAATAGTGAACTTGTTAAAACTTTCTTCTCAGATAGCAGAAGTGCAGCAGACTCTTGCATGACAAATTATTCTTTCATGAAGTATTGAGTGTCCTTTTCCTTTGGGTACCTCCTCTCCATTTTGGAAGTGCCCACATGCTTAGAGTGCCAATAGTGGAACACTAGCTAATGCAGTATTTTTAATGACTTACAGAGTTTGAAGGACATTTTACAGTATTAAGCAATAAACATATTACTATTAGATTTGTACAAATATTAAAATATTATGTCAGTCTGAACATGTGAAGTATGTTGTCAATTGTTTACATTGGCAACTAGATGAAGTTGGAACACTTGCTTGACAGTTTTTTTTAATAACAACGTTTAATGAGTTAATTATATTTTTAAAAAGAAATAAACATTTTCAGATTTACTTGTCAATCTGATTTAATAAAGCCATTAATTACAATGGCATTAATTCATATTTGTTTTTTCAGTTTAATAGAAAATCGTAAAACTAATTTTATGTTACTTATTTGAAAGAAAAACATTTTTGAAAACAGTAAAAATAATTTTACTTTTTATTTTGTTACATTTATTTTAAATTACTTCTTTGGTGAAAATTCACTGGATTCTTGTACAGTTGAGTAAACTATATGTCATATTTCAATCTTTTAGAGCACTATCATCAGTTCAACCTAAATTATATGAAAATCTTGATTATAATGATATAACTAGTGATTTTTCCCTGAAGCAGGCAAAAATAAGGATTATACTAGTTTATGAATTACATACATATGTTTATTTTTAATACTTATGGAAACATCACCAGTCCATCAACAGAGTATCTACCTATACTTCATAAGTTATTAAATGTAGTCATCTTTAGTATTTACCAATGTTTATTCATAAATAATATAGCTTGATTCCTCTCTTTACATCTTGTCATTTTGAATGTACATTTGTCAAAATAGGAGACATAACTATTTTTAAAATTATAGTTGGTTAATTTGGCATAACTTTTAAATATTTTGATATATGGCTTTATAGTCTTGTCAGACTCTATAATTTTTCACAGCGGACCTGGTCAAAAATTGTCACATAGGACATTAATTTTATTCTCTTCCTGGATTCTGCTGCTAAGTCCTTCCAGGAAGCTGCAGAGGAAGTCTGACCTCGTGACCTAAGGCATGCTGTTTCATTTCAGTAGGAAGCAGTGTGAAGAGCCATAGCTTAATAGGTATAGTTTGGGCAGTCCTGGATGTTGGAGTCTCCAGAGCTTCCTCCGCAGCAGGTACCACTGAAGCCATCCGAAGCCCAGGCCTCACCCTGAGGGAGGCTCACACAGCAGGTGGCCAGAATCTCTATATGGCACAAGCAGCCAAGGTATATAGTTGGACAGAGCCAAGTGAATCCAGGAAGACACATAAACTGGGTCTGATTACACTTGTTAACAACCTTCTGTTACTTAGTGCACAATAAAAAATACCACATCACCCTCAACATGTCAATCCTGACCCATTCCTACTGAACCCAGAGGCCCTGGGAAATAGAATCTAATAGCTGCCTCCCAATCCTCTGTGTGCCGCATGCCTACTCACACTCAGCAAAAGTGTACATAGCTCCATGTGGCATTTAATTATTTGAGAGTGAGTACCCAGGTCACTTCAGTTCATTATAGAGCCCTCCAGTTTGGCTGTGGGCAGGAGAGAGATGAGCTGAGACCTGTACCCAACAGCAGCCCACATCTCCTTAGCACACAAGCTAAGCACCTGGGCCATAAGAGCAAGACCATCGGAGCAGGAAAATGTTGAGATGAGTTTAATCATTCCTATTATAGAGATAAGGAAACTGAAATAATTCCTGGAGATTAATTTGTTCAATGTCATACAACTAGTAAATGTGAGAGCCTAGAGTACAACCCAAGTACTTCTGACTCCAAAGAATATAGCCTATCCAATATATATTGCTGTCCTACTTTTTCAACATTATTAAAAATTATATCAGTGCCAAGATTTAGGCCTTAGACTTCCAGACACCAAGACTATGTTCTGTTCATTGGATCATCCTCCCACTTAAAGCTTCATATTCTGTTGGACATAATTCTCCCTACATAGTATAGAAAAGACATCAAAGTTTTGTAAACAAAGTTTCAATGCATTTAAGTTACACACACACACACACACACACACACACACACACACACACATAGTACAGCACCTGATATAGTAGGAACAGAGTAGAGATTTGGAAAATATTTATTGAATGAATAAATGACTATGCAAGTACTAATAACTAATCCATCTCCTGCTGTGGATATGCAGAATTTTTTAAATTTAGCTCTATGGTAAACCACACTGTCTGTGAATGATGGCAGATTGAATGCATACAACTCTTTCCACTATCTCCTGAAACTTCACTGAAAATTCCAGTCATGGGAATTATAAAGCATAAACAGAAGCATAAAGGAGAGAGACAATAGGACAGGAGATGATAGGAGCAAGTTTTGGAAAGCTGGAAAGCAAAAGGACGAGTAGTAACCGAGTTAGTAGATATGATGGTGTAAAATTGTAAGCGGGTAGCGAAAAAATGAAAATTCAAACCAATATTCAACGTGGAACCCAACAGGGACTCAGAAATCAGTGGTATCGGGTACCTGGGCAAGTAGAAATTAAGATTCTGCTATAGAGAGAAAGATTGTTTGAAATATTTTTTAAATTTAATTTTTTTAAATTCAATGCATCAAAGAAAAGATTTGCTCAGAGCTCATTTGCTTTTGTCATTTATTTTAAAAACTACAAGGAAGAACCTTGACCTGGACATCTATGTATGGTCATTTACCAGGCCACCTGGCAGAGATGCTTCGAGTCCCACATTCTTGGGCCTGTCTGTTTGACATACAGTTTCCCTGAACTCTTCATTGCTCTAGCACTCTGTGTGGTCAGTCTAACTAAAGTGAGAGAGCAGCACAGCGAAAGAAGGAATCGTTTGAAGGGAAGAAGTAGTCTCTTAACAGCCCCCACCAACTACTCTAGTGAGAAGGTATGAGCCATTATCAGACTGAGAGGGCACCAGGTGCCTCAAGGTGACTGATGGTCCCCTACCTATCTTAGCCATTATTCTCTGAGACAAGCGTGGAACCCAAATACCCAGCAGTCCCAGGATATGTACACATATATCCTGTCCATATGGATAGGTCCGTGATTTAATGCTAACAAACATATCTCTAGGAGAAAAATAGATGTACTAATCTACAAAGATTTAAGCTGTGGAAAGAATCATCAATCTTCTCTGCTGTAATGATCACTTTGCCTTCCTTTTCTGTAATGTGATATTTTAAAACACATTTTTTATTGCCTAGGCTTACTTTTCAGTTTTTACACATTATAATCCCTAGTTGAATTTCTTCTGACTATACTGCAGAGTACTGTAGGTGCATCGATTCAAGAGTCTATTCTAAGAAATTAATGTGAATTTAATTACTGTCACCCACATAGATCTATCTGACTGTCTGTCTGTCTATCTATATCTATCTATCTATCTATCTATATCTATCTGTCTGTCTATGGACATTTAATTTAGAGGTTAGAATGTATTTTTTGTCTAATACAATGCATGCTTCTTTCAGAAAATATTTATTTAGCATTTAATAGTTTGAGGAACTCTAGTTGAACCTTAACACATAGTAGGTAATGAAATATATATATTTTAGAAAGAACAAAAATAATTAATGCCAACAAAGAATTCAAATAGGATGTGAATGCTTCCTTAAAGGCACTTGTCATTTTGACAAACCCGCTTTTGCAAAACCATGTTGAATACAGGGACCTCGATGCCATCAACATTTTTTTATTTGTTGTAAATTATTGGGTGGAGCAGACATTTACTGTATTCCTTGGCCGCACCGCATCCCCGACTCCACTCAGAATATTCAATTCAAGAACATATTGGACAGCAGGGATGAAGTAAGAGTCTGAAGTCTCTTTTGTATGTAAAACTAGATCATTAAAAATTGTTCTCACATTTTGACACATTAAAATAGCTTTTCCTCAAAGTGGCCAAGTCAGATAATAAAGCTTAATCAGCTAATTTGGAGTTTGGTGTTTGATGCCTGGGCCCTTTATCTCTCCTCTGTATATGTAAGCAAACATTGAGAAAATACTACAGGAAGTAATTAACACAAGAAATAATAGCAGAGATGGGTGTTCTTGAAGCTCAGAAGAGAAGGACATTACTGGAGAATATAGTGTTCCCAGGAAAGTTGATAAGAAGGTGATCTCTGGGCTGGATCTGAAGGATGAAAGAAAGAAATGACACGAGCAAAGGCACTGGGGTTTGTTTGAGAGGCTGGATTGAACTGTTCATGTTTGATAGTAGTGAAAGATAAGGAGAGAAAGAAAACTGATGTAGGATTGCAGGACAGCTAAGCTAAAGAGATAGAACTTTGCCCTGCTGACAGACAGAAAGAATTCCTTGTAATTTGGGGTGGCAGTTGTACTGAATATTTAAAGAAAGTATTTGTTGAAAATATTATAAGATGGGCTTAATAAAATAATCAATAATTACCTTTTATTTGATTCTATTCCCACTAACAATAGTTAACATTGATTGAGTTCTTAATATGCCAAGTGCTGTGTCAGTCTTCCTGTCTCACTTAATCTCTACAACTACTCTGAGCTCCACGTTTTACGGTTTAGGGAACAAACAAAAGGTTCAGTAATTTGCACAGATTATGGAAGATGAAATTGGTGGAGCAAAAATGTGATCCCGAGAAGTATGACTCCAACACCCGCACCTTAACCATGAAGCTATTCTGCCTCTCCAAGAAGTCTTATAAGAAAATGGCTTCCCTTGTAGCTTACCTAAAGTGATAGGCTAAGTTTACGGAACCAACTAGAGTAGTCTGTTATTGCTAATGGTATGATATTAGACTCCTTCTTTTAACCCCAACACCACAGAAAGGACAAACATTTAAAATCATAACTAGACTATTTATTACTTATGCAACTTTGGACAAGTTAATCTCTCTATATACTTATCTGAGAAAACAAAGATAACAATAATCCTGCATTCATGGTTGTTGTGAGATTTAAAGAAATACCTGTAAAGCATTTAGGCAGGTACTTGGCACATAGTGAACACTTAATATGAGTCTGCAATTATCTTCATTTCTTTGGGGGAAATATGTTCAATTAGCAATACAGTTTTAAATTAGCTTCCTATGTAGTTTGGATAGAGGGAGAGAATGTGATGAGTCAATTCTAGCCTGGCTTGACATTTCAATCTTTTCTTACAATATCAGACTTTTGAGTTTTCAGGAATAACAATCATTATTTGCACTGTGGTAATTTTACCAAAGAAAATGCCACTCTTGGAGACCTTTCTAAGTGGCCAGATGCCCTTTCCCAAGTGACAATCACCATATGTGATTTTTTTTAACCTGCTTGAAAGTGTCAAAATTGTCATGATTTACATTAATAGAAAAATCAGTTCTTAATTACAAAATGATAGATACTCTAAAATTTAACTCAAACTACCTTTTTAGTTCATGATATTGGACCATATCTTCCTTCCATCCCCTCTGGATCTATCAGTTGGGTTATTCGTCTTCATCCAAAGGTTAATTCATCTTGATCTTTTCTGCTCATTCCTCTTATTCATCTCCTGGTGGTCTCTTAGAAGGTTTTCCACAATAGTTATTTCAAAATGCATCTTCATAAACCCTTAAGCTCACTTTTCATGATTATCAGTGTTTTGATTATTTTACATTAACTAAGAAAAAAAGGCCGTCATCAGGTGGAAGTTTCTTTCATCTTCCCTTTTTTTTTTTCTTTCAAGCTCTCTCTAAATAAAAATTCCGATCTTCCCTTTAATACTTTTCTGTTACAAGCCCAGATATTTCAGTTCTGTTCTCCATGCTAACTCTTCCTATTTGCTCCCTCCATCTCTCAGTTGTGTTTCAATCTCTTCCTCTCAATTTGATTCATGTGTGATTGACAACAACTCTGATGTGTAAGTAAAATCAGGCCAGATGACAACAAGGTGACAAATGAACTCTGAAATCTCAGTGGTTTGCAGAAACTAAAGTATTTCTCATTCACTATATATCCAAAAAGTGTTAGCAGGGGCTCTGCTCCCCATGGTCACTCAGGGACATAGGCTGACCAAGGCCCTAGAGTTTTTCAATGTTACCATCTCACATATGGTTTCAGGAGTTGCCAGGGCCAGGGAAGAGAGGCACTGGAGTGTGGCTGGCACTGCCTGATAAGCATGACACCAGAACACTGTAGCACAGCCCCCATCCCCCCTTTTCTTGCTGAGAAGAGCTTTTTTTGGTTTGTTGCTCTGCTGTCACCATCTTGAAGTTGCTAATTTTGGATAAAGAAGCCTCACGTTTACACTAGGTCTCATGAGTTGTGTAATCTGTCCTAAGGATGGTACAGGAACTCCCATAACCATTAATTCTATCCAGACCCTGTTGGCTTGTTAGTACGCAGGGCATGACTTTGATTTTTGCAAGTGTAACTAAGAAATTTAGTTTTGTATGCACTATTTTCTGGTGAACACATAGTGTATTAAGCAGTAACACCAATTCCATGCAAAAGTACTATGCTTAAAGTTAAATAGCATGGCAAACAAACACTCTTCATGTGCCCAGCATGTTGAGTGACTCCCATTAGCCCAGAAGGTGCTATAATATATGAATAAACACATAAAGATGTGACATGCCTGCCCTCCAGAAACTTACATTCTAGAGTAGTGCATTTCACACTTTAATACAAATCTTCTGAGTAAAATGCAGATTCTGATAACAGATATGAGAAGGGGACTGTGGTTCTGCACTTTTACTATTTTTTAATTGAAATGAAAAATTGTATATTCACAGTATACAACATATTTTGATATAAATGTTTACATTGTGAAATTGTTAATCAAGCTGGTTAATATATCCATCACCTCACATACTTATCATTTTTTGTGATAAGAACATTTAAAATTTACTCTTAGTACCAGCCACATTGACTGATGTCTGTAATCCCAGCACTTTGGGAGGCCAAGGTGAGTGGATTCCTTGATCCCAGGAATTTGAGACCAGTGTGGACAAAATGATGAAACTCTGTCTCTACTAAAAATACAAAAAATTAGCTGGGCATGGTGGCATGCACCTGTAGTTCTAGCTACTAGGGAGGTTGAGGTGGGATCACTTGAGCCCAGGAGGTCAAGGCTGCAGTGAGCCGAGATCATGCCACTGCACTCCAGCATGGGTGACAGAGTGAGACCGTCTCAAAAAAAGAAACAAATGAAAAATCTACTCTTAGCAATTTTCAAGTATATAATACATTAGTATTAACTGTAGTCACCATGCTGTACAATCAATTTCCAGAACTTATTTCTCCTGTTGAACTGAAACTTTGATGCCTTCAGCCAACATCTCCCGATTCTCTATTTTCTTTACTTCACATTCACCCCTTGGTAACCATCAGTCTACTCTCTACTTCTATGAGATCAACTTTTTAAGATTTCACATAAAAGTGAGATCATACAGTATTTATCATCTGTGCCTGGCTTCTTTCACTTAACATAATGTCCTCCAGGTTCATCTATGTACCACAAATTACATTTTTAAGGTTGAATAGCATCCCATGTGTATATGGACCACATTTTTCTTTATTCATTCATCTAGTGATGAACATTTAGTTTGAGTCCATATTTTGGTTCTTATTAATAATGCCGCAATGAACATGAGAGTGCAGATACTTCTTCAGCATGTTGATTCTGTTTCCTTTAGATATATACATAGAAGTAGAATTGCTAGATCACATGATAGTTCTATTTTCTTAAGAATAAATATTATTAAAATGTTCAGTCTAGCTAATCTATAAATTCAATGCAATCTCTATCAAAATTCAAATAATGTTTTTACAGCAATAGAAAATATTCTAAAATTCATAGGTAGCCCCAAAAAACCCAAATAGCCAAGTGAATGTTTAGTAATTTTTGCATTTTTAACAAGCTCTCAAGTAATTCTGATGTTACTAGTCCATAGAACTGGACTTTAGGTAGCAAGCTGCTAAATAATGCCATAAAATAAACATATATAAGATAACAACAAATTAATGCAATTACACCTTCAAAGGCATTTCTGCTGACAATGCATCCAGTAAAATAAAATGCTTGTTCTGATTTTTTTTTAAAAAGTGAGGTTTTTTCTGTTTAAGATGTCTATCTTTCAGCAAATCTGTTTTCCTTTTGCATTTCCAATATGTTTGCATTCTTAATTTGAGAGGAAAGGGCTCTTCTCATTTGCAAGTTTATTCTTAGTCTGCTTCCATAATTGGTAGTGTCAGAGGACTGTGATTAACATTCCATTTGTGAAAACCTGCTCACCTTAGAATATGCCATTTGGCAAAATCTTGTCTTGCATCTGCTCTCTGACAATAGCCTCTTTGTTCTGTTTAGCCCAAGGAAAATGGCTATTGTGGGATCCCTGTAGATGGCATTGGCAGCAGAGGAATTAGAAGGTGTGCTCATCTGGAATTGCAAGAGAGAGGATAGATATCACATTCATAGGAGGTGGCACAATTCTGAGGCTGGGCTACAGCCGGGGTATCCTGAGGAATGTTTCTCTTCTTTCTCTCCCATCTCTCACCTCCCCAAAAGTTGCAGCATTGCATTACTTAACTAGTCTCATGGTTTAGAAACTGAGAAAAGTCAAATAATTGGCCTCAATAGCAGGGTGCAGCATAATAGCGTAAGGAAATTAAATGGAAAGAATTCAAAAACTTCTCCTGGGAAGACCCTATTTTTAAGCAGAGAGAAGAATCTATGAACATAAAAAGCTAATAGTACCGAGACTCTTGTTCTGACGGCCATTTCAAAGTGCCTGTTTTCCAACTGAAAATTTTAATACCCTGGCCGTGTGTACTTGCGTTATGCTATAAGACATTGTACAGTTTACAAAAGCATTTTAAATTATGTCATTTCACTTTATAGTCAGGGAAACATTTGAAGAAGGCAGGAACCATGAGACCTTTGTCACGGATGAAGAAACAGAGATGCCAAGATAGTTACTTAGCTGTGGGCACAGCTCCACAAAGCAATGGTGCTGGAACTGAAGCCCAGGTGTGATTCCCAATCCCAATGTTTGTTAAGGATTAAAGCGCATGTTTAGCCTTTCATTCTCAATCTCACTCTTTCACGTTATGTATGTGCTACACAAGTAGCATTGTTAAATCTGCCTTGTTTAGTTTAATACATTTAAATGAGCCATTATTTTTTATTTTTCTATTTTACATGAAGGGAAAACAGAAAGAGCAAAATCTGTTTTGATTGTGCTAGAAATACCTTATTTATTCACTTCAGGAATGCAGTGCTGTAAATTATAAAATTAATATTGTGGAAAATTTTCAAAAAGTAACTGATTTACATGGGGTTTTGAAGAAATTTTATTATTTTTTCCAAATTTTTTATGACTAAATTTATTACTAAAATTTTTTATTGCTAAAATTTAAAATACAGAACAATGTAAAGAATAATACAGTATTCTTACATGTACCATATATATTCAATAATTATTAAGATTTTGCCATAGTCATTTTAATTCTTTTTCTGTATCATTTCAAAATAAGTTGCCAGGTCATCCCTGGGCCCTATAAATTAAGGTCAACTTTTCTATATAAAATTGCTATGACACCTAAAATAATTAACGTTTGACATTGCTTTTTAAAATTCATATCTGAGACTCTGCATTTTAATAGGATAAAGTTTATATAATTTACTCATATTGCTTTTCAGCCATCTTTTATTATCTGTCACCATACTATTTGGGTCTAAATTTTATATTTACCTATTGTTGTTTTTAATTCTAATTTTTATTGGATGGTTTATGATCTCTTTTGCTTTTTGATCTTAAAAGATAAGTAAATTGGGAAGGTTGTAACTGCATATTAAATTGTTAGCTAATTATACTCTAGATTAATTCATAAATTTATACTTATGCACGTGGACATATCTAATCAGAAAGAGTAACTTCCAGTTCCCCTTTATGTAAAATGAAGAATTATGAACATTTTAGTTTCATTCTCTTCAGATTTTTCTAGGTTTTTTGCTCTTTCAGGGTGTGTGTGTATGTATGTGTATGTGTGTCAATCATGCCAGTTGGATATTTTTATTGGAAATAGACCATCCTAACACATATCCACCAAGTGGCATTTTTAAATGTAGCTGAAAAGAGAGAAATATTGGAAACAATGAAGATACTAATGAAAAACAGTAAAGTATGGCACATCCATACAATGGAATGTGGGGTGAATCTACACATGGAATGGAGGGCACTGAAAATGGTAACTATGTGGAGGTAATAGGTATGTTAATTAGCTTGATTGTGGTGATAATTTTACAATGTATGTATATATCAAAACATTAAGTTGTACATCTTATATACAATTTTATATATTGTTATAGTTCAATAAAGTTGTTAAAATATACTCAAAACTCATAATTTCTTAATTATTTTATTAGATTTACTACTATCTAAACTCTTGAGTTATTTACCTCTCTTGTATCTATATGATGGAAATACCATATAATGGTGGACTACTGTGTTTCTCTTTCCATCTCCACATTCAGTAATGTCAGATATGTTGCTTGAAATTGGCCATGGTAAGAATATTTACACCACAGGAACCAGCAAACACTATAAATAAGGGTCTGTATATTGTTGTTGGTTTCTTGGTCTTTGGGGTTTTTATTGTTTAAACTTAACAAAGTGAAGAAAACATTAGTAATGTAGATTATACTTTAAAATGTTTTTAACAGTTAATCATGCAGAGCACAGAAGAGAAAATAGTCTTTTAGTATTTGGCAAAGAAGCCACTGATAAACCAGTGATATTCTGACATAGGTATTTCTTGTTTCAGTTTCACTGTCCTCATTCACATGAATGAAAAGATCAACCCATATTCATGTTGGAACTACACCTGGGGACTAGATTGTTAAACATTTACCAACACACCATAATCAATCCCTCAGTCATACACCATGCAGCTAAAAAGGCCACCTCTTCTTTACACCCAATGCGCAAGGGAATAGAAACCTGATGCAGAATTACTTAAAGAAGGTTATCATACAGTGCTAGAAAGAAAGGGTAAAAACAGAAGGACTAAGATAGTTCCTGTTAAGATATGACTGCCTGCAGTTTTTGCAATGGTGAATTCCATATTTATTAAAGTTAGGCCTAGATCTGAGAGTTAGGGCTATTCCATAGGGCAGGGTGCATTTCTACTAAAAAAATACATCTAAGAAAATACAATGTTTCCCAGCTTGTTTGAATAACTCCATTTTTTCAATTTCTAAGGCCATTTCATACAGAGTTCTGCAAAAGCCACCAATGTTTGCTCCTCTTTGCAAATGTGTATGTATGCAAATGATGTCTCATTTCATCCTTTCTCCCTCATTTACCTCAATTCCATTTAACTCTGAAGAATTTAGTCCTGCTCTCACAAATCATCACAGTTCTAAAAGATCATTTAATCCAAGAAGAAATCAGATTCCACCAGGTTATTTCCTGTACTTCTATAATCCACCCGAATCAAGAGTGATAGAAGAAAATGATTTCTAGTTGGAAGACAAGTGCTCTAATTGTCAGGTTACAGGAGACATGATGTCAGAGTTCTTTACCAGACAGCTGGAAGGCTGGCGTGGACTCAGAGAAATTTCTTGTGTTTGTCCAGTTGAATAGGTGCCTTCATGCACATCACCACATTGGGTCCTACAATGGTCCTTTGAGAATGTCAGTTCAGCAACATTTATTAAGAACCACTGAACCAGGGGTTACTATAGAAGTGAAACACACAAAATTGGATAAGATGTTGCCATTACATAGAAGAGGGTGCTCCCAAGCAGTGCATTTTTAAATGGCTCTGCATATAGAGGAAGTCTGGCAGCTAGAAATCTGTTGAGTAAGAACAGCCTGTGGCCCCAGAGACCAAGCCTTGTCTTGTAGACCAGCTTCTGGTGTTCCTGGGCCTGTTGGCCCTCAGATCCTTCTGTTACTCTTTGTCTGACATAGTCTGTAACAAAGGGTGAGGGAAGGCTGACTTGAAATCTTTGTTTACCCGGCTGCCAGGTCATTAGGCTTCTTACTGGATTTGAACAACAGAGGAACTGCTACAAGACTGGGGTGTGGAGAAAAGGAGAATCCAGGGTTTTCTCTCCTCTCTGTGCCATGGATATCTTCCCCAGCATATCTAAATCTCTTCCATGACTCCAGCTCACTCCAAAAAGCTCTTCCGAGGTTCACACTTCCATCAGGTGAATGTGAACCAGCCTAGGAATGGTATTATTTTCCTCCCAGTGCTCATCTCTAGGTAACCTCCTATGAACTATTTGATGAGATTTCTGTGTTCCTAATACAGAGATCCTGAAAATTCTAGATCTATAGACCTACTGTAACAATAATAGCAGCTAACATATGCTGAAACTCCATTAGATGCCAGGTACTATTCTGAAGATTAGAGATTCTCAGGATAAGCATTATTGTTATTCCACTTTACAGATGAAGAGACTGTGGCACTGTATATTTATATTATCCTCAAATTTATAGTAAATTTTATTTAGAGTTCCAGTCAAGCCTCAACTGGGCTACTGGAAAGCAAGAGAAGGGTTATTTGTCACTGTTTCTACAAAGCATTATACAAACATCTATGTTCTCAAAAGGCCAACATAGTGGTGTCTTCTGTATTAAAGAAGATAAATCAAAGGCACTCAAATCTTGGAGACCAAGCCATTGTTGTCCATGTCAGCCACCCCTTTCCACGCACAGAATTGCTTTCCTTTACTAAAACTTTCAGGACCTGAATTTTATTTTGTTAATGAAGGCAGAAATATGAAATGTATTATGTCTACATCAATTGGGATACATAAAGAATCATAAAATCACCCACAGTCTAGACTAGAAAAGGCAGGTTTCCCAGAGCAAGGTTAATAACATGCCTTCATATGCAGTCACAGTATTCATAGATTCTTTGGTATTGTACTAATGAAATGGGATAGTTCCCTGTCTTCTCTCCCAGGACGTAAAACAGTGGTGTGGCTTGTCTGTTTGGCTGCCTTGCACTCAAACCCCTTACAGGAGGAGAATCATGCAGACGGGCAGGTCAGGAACTGGGGAGAATGCTTTTGAGCTCCAGCCCCATGGTAGCATCTATGACTCCCAAAGGCTTAGTAGGTGTGTTACAGTGCTCTTTTAGCTCTGCCATCCAGAGAGGGCTTAAGCATTAACCAGCTCAGTGCCTTCTTGGTACCCAGGTTCCTGTCTGTCATCCAGGAAGAATCAGGTCACATGGACAAATTAAAGGATGGTGAATGCAGGGGAATTTATTTTTGGATGGAGGTGGCTCTCAGCAGGATGGATAGAGAGCTGGAAAGGAGATGAAGTGGGAAGATCTTCCACCCAGAGGTCAGTGGCCCCATAGCCAATCTCCTCTCTGACCATCCCCAGCCAAACTCCTCAACATTCAGACACTTCTTATCTTCTTCTCTGCTGCACTGCTCTTCTGTTGCTATACTGTTCTGCTCATGGAACCTGGGGTTTGGGGGATAAATGAGTATGGGATAAAGGGGCGCTGTGGGTCAAAAGGCAACATTTGGGTTTGAAAACAGAAATGCCTGTTCCCATTTAGGGTCACGGTTCTCCAGGCTTGAGGGTGGAGCCTTTGCCAGGGAATCATCCTCTTCTACCCAGTATCTCCCTGCCTCCAGTTCATAAGCTAAAAGGACAGGAATTTCCCTGATAATGTCAACCAAAGCAAGTGGTGTCAACCCCTCCCATTCCCGATTCTTGTCTCAAGTAATGCATAGTTGTGTGAAGTTAAAAAGGAATCTCACCAATGATTAAAGGTGCTTATTCATAAAATCACCTTAGTTTCTCGAAGGTGAGCACAACTCTAGATGATAAGAGTGCCACCAGAGTCCAGGTGTCAGAATATAAAGCATCTCACCTTTTTACCAGAGCAGTGCTTTATGTTTATTACTCCTGCAAATGTGTGTGAAATATATACCACTGCCTTTTGTCAATACCATTTTCATCACCACCAAAAGCCAATTTAATAAGCTCAGTTCATCAGACCTATCCCTTTGACTACTTCCTTTCCCAAAGGGAAATATAATCCATTTTTAACCATTTGGCTACTTAAAAGATTCTTTTATGTGCAGTCTCAGTTCATTATGAATGGAATACATTTTATTCGTCTGTTCTATTTACTCTGGCTACACGCTGTATTGGATTTAAGACGCAATGTCTCATTGTATTTTTAGTCAGGAAATAGTTTTCCTGAGTACATCTTAAACTACTTGAACTTGGCACTTTCTGCTTGCAGATGCCACATATCGAAACCCATCAGCACTCGACAGCTTTTGAAGCTAAAGGTTGAACAATGACCCGGGAGTTATGTGACCACAAAGTGGCCCTCTGGATAAGTCACCAGAAGATACACATTTCCCAACACTCATCACAATGGTATTCTGCACTTTATTTTGCCTGTATTGCTATAATGCTGAAAGAATAATTCTGGGGACAATATGCGTTTTTTATCACTGTTAATAGAAAACAAAGAGATTTTGTAACATAGAATATGTGTACCATAAGCAGAAAAAAGACTGAAAAATTAAAAAAATATGTGCTGACTTTTTTTTTGTTTATCGTCTTTGGTTTTAAGATTATATGTGCAATCCAATGAGGCATTTGACTTAAAAAGTTAACTCAGTTAAGGCAAACCACTATCATTGTTACTGGAATTAGTAACTACTGTCTGTTCAGCACTTTCTATATGCTCAGCATAGTGCTAAACACTTTTATGCATTTCCACAGTTAATTTTTACTCCATCTCTAAAAGTATTATTTGCCCCATTTTACATATGCGAAAATTGAGGCTCAAAATACATTGGTCAAGATCTCACTACTATTTAATCTAAGAATTGAAATGAAAAACAAGGCCTTCTGCTTCCAAGTCCCAGGTTCCATACCATTATTATCTCCCTTTAATAAGTCTATATAGTAAAGCAGCTGCGTTAGCAATTGACATTCACTAGGAAGAAATCTGCTTGTGATTATTATAAAATTTAAGAAAACAATTCAAATTCTATTACATACATTTTTTTCCAACGTTGCTAAGGAGGAAGTTACCTATTAATGAGAAAACAGTTTTATAGGCAATATGAATTCCATTTCTAGAGAAACTAACTCAAGTAGTACTCTTTCTTGAAATTTCTTGCTAGATAGCTGATTATGCTATAGATGCCAATTGCAAATGTCTGTTCTATCTTCTGAAAGACTCTGGACATGTGTCTCAATAAACTTTAGTACATAGCTTGTGCTATGTTAATACTGGGCCCAGATCATTTTTGTTGCCCACAACAATAGCAGTGGAGAACAGAGACATTTTGCTACTCCACTGGCAGACGTCCTTTAAAAAATGCTTTGGTTTCTTCTTCACTTAGCCTCAAGGACCCTATTTTGTTTTATTGGACATACTAGGGAAAGGAAAGCACTGATGTTTGGATAGTGATTTAAACTCATCAAGGCATAGCAATTGTCCCCTTGGTAAAACTAAGCCTTTCGAAGTTATAATTTGCCAAGATTTGTCTGAAGAGAGAAATATAAAACTGTCTTTGTGCTGAGAAGTTCTCTCGATGGTACGAGATGATTTGTGCTGCCCTCCCTTTCTCATGCAAGTAATAACACTGAAATGTAATCTAGAAAGCATTGCTGTGCAGAATAAAGATATAACACACAGGTGGCCCAATCCAGTTTGGAGAGACCACCATGATGTGTGCTGGAGCTCAGAACCCTCAACAGGAGGTGCATGTACACTGAGCTTGAGATATATTTTAATCAATTTTGGTTTGCATACAGATCATTTTATGGTCTGAGGTCTGCTGAGAAAAGATACTTATTCTAATTTCTTGGCTTGCTCTTTTTCTCTTTTTCACTCCAAATAAATATTAATAGCTTCTGGCTCCTATCTATGAAATGCTAAAATAATTCAAAAGTGGCTAGCAAATGTCGATAGGATCAAAAATTATCTGAGAATAAAGTTAACCATAATACATCTCCTTGCCCTTCTAGTCCATTTGAAAGCACTTGGCACAAGAGTTTATATTTCATTATCTCAAATATTCCTCTTATATCGGGGTACTAGGCTATTTTTTCCATGTATATAAGGACCTCTTAGGACCAGGAGAATAGGGCTTCAGTTCTCCACATTGAAAACTTAGTTAACTTGTTTCTTTATAACTTCTTTTTGATTTGATGCAGTCCTTCTTGAAAGATGTAAAGCACTCAGGGCTAAACCAAAATTGAGAAGTCCACTCAATACAGTGTCTTTACATCTGAACATGTAGTATTGACAGGACTTCTCAATTTGGTTTAGTCAAAAACTAGCCACTCACATCTACTAATACACTTCTGTGTCAGTGTACGTTAACTCCAAAAGCTTGCTTCCCTGCCTAGCAAGACAGAAAAATATGCAAATTAAATTTGAAAACTTCAACTGACACATAATTATTTCAATAAATACTAGAAACCAGCACTGTGATTGGCCCTGGGAATATAATAGAGATAAACATGATCTTTACCTCATAAAACTTATATGCTACTAGCAAGAAAACAAACCAAAAAGAGTTCATTAATAAATACAAAGTTAACAAATAAAGTATGTTCTAAGAAGCACACAACAGGGTCCTGAGATTTCAGTTAAAGGGCTTCTCCTTTAGAGTGGTTCTCAGGGAGGATCTGAAAACAAGAAAATGCCAGTATGGGAAAACTAATGGGGAAGAAGGCACCAGCAGAGGAAAAGAAATGTGTGCAAAGGCTTTAAAACTAGAAATGCCATGGCTGGGGACTTGAAACAAAGTTAAAAGTGACTGGAGCACAGAGAATGAGTAGGAGAGTGGCTTCAAATACAACTGGAAGGTTGGCAAGGGCTGAAGTAAGAAGGCAGAACATGGGGATATGGCATCGATTACAAGTCCAGTGAGAAGCCATTAAAGAGTTTTAAGCAGGGAAGATATGTAATTAGACTTGGATTTTTAAAAAATGTCTGGTCACTGCGTAGAGAATGTATTAAAAAAACACACTTTTATTTTAGGTTCGGGTATACATGCATGGGTCTATTATATAGTTAAATTGCGTGTCATGGGGGTTTGGAGTTCCTTGATTCTGGAACAAAACTTATTTGTGAATATCAAGATTCCTGTCCACTCAGTTCGGGTCTTCAAAAATTAGTATAATTCTTGCCAAATAATCTTGTACTATGTACACTAAAAGAATAGCAAAAGAAATACACATGGAGTATTTTTATAAAAATACTTATTGAATGCCTCCTCTGAACCTGTCATTTATGGAGAACTTACCACATATAAGGCATTGTTCTAAATGCTTTATATTATTAATTTATTCAATCCTAAATCAACCCTGTGTGTTGGTATTTATTTATATCAGCCCATTCCATAGATAAGGAAACTGATGCCTAGAGTGGTCGAATAACTTCCTGGGGGCCCATAACTCATAAAAGAAGGAGGATTACAAAAAAGTGACTTTGGTTTCCAGACTTCATAATACATAGGAATAATTAGGGAAAGCAAAGTATTTGTGGGTTCTGCTTCATTCACTACACTGAGACAAGGCTAGTGCTTATTGCATGAGTAAGCATTTCTGAAAAGTCTTGGGGTTCAAGTCTCCTGGAGATAATAATACCAAAACCAGAATAATTTCTGTAATCAATAAATTCAGCCATGACACTTTCATAAAGTTTCTGATAAGCAATAATTGAAGTTTAATTTTAAACTTTAAAAAAAAAGTACAAATAGTTTTTAAATAAGAAAATCTTATAAAATCAAAGCCATCTTTTTCTTTTCTAAGTGAAAGTAAACATGTTTTCTTGCTGTTGCTTTTTTGATTGGCTGAAAGCCCAAAGTATATTATTTCTCAGACGTAATTCCACAGAGAGGAAGAAAATTTTCCCTACAGGGCCAATGGTTTGGAGAATGTTTCTTTTCAACTACGTGCTACAACGTCCTCCCTCTCTTACTGCAAACTATAAGAGAAAAAAGAGGCATGAAAGAATCCCGAGCCAAATATCCAATAATTGGAGAGGTAGAGAAAAAATGAGAATTGTCTAAGAGGACAGAATTTTATTTTAGTCAAGAATAATAAAAGTAATTTTTTGTTGTGTGTTCAGTGCCTTAGAGTTTACAAAGTATTTTCATATCTATGCACTATTTTACAAGGGACTTAAAATAGTGCTGTGGAAAAATTAGAGGAGGATTAGACCTATTTTTTCTAATAAGAAAGTTAAAGTTAAAAGACATTAAATTGTTTACCCAAGACCATACAGTTTGAAAAGAGCCAAAACTCAAACTTTGGTCTTCTAACCTTATTCCCTCTCATTTACTTTGCCTGCCTCTACAGTGATGAATTTTGGCAATCTACCTTAATTAGGTTTTTCTGGGTTTTCTTTCTACCTTTCTAAGTCGAAGTAATAGAAGGAGCAAGTATTAAAACTAAAACTAGAAAAACTTTATTTGCAGTTAGAGAAAAATTACTGGCAATAGCCTGTTCAGAATTCTGTTTAAAATTAGAATAGTCAGCCTTCCACTCCTGTCACGACAGAGGAACTGACATCACACGAACTCTCCAAAAATATATGAAAATATATTTACAGGCCGGGCACGCACGCCTGTAATCCCAGCACTTTGGGAGGCTAGGCGAGCAGATCACTAGGGTCAAGAGATCGAGACCATCCTGGTCAGCCTGGTGAAACCCTGTCGCTACTAAAAATACAAAAAAAAATAGCTGAGTGTGGTGGTGCGTGACTGTAGTCCCAGTTACTCGGGAGGCTGGGGCAGGAGAATTGCTTGAACACGGGAGACGGAGGTTGAAGTGAGCCGAGGTCGAGCCACTGCACTCCAGCCTGGTGCCTGGTGACGGAGTGAGGCTCTGTCTCAAAAAAAAAAAGAAAAGAAAAGAAAGAAAAGAAAATATATTTACAGACGTTGGACAACAGCACATAATTGGAAGACTCAATTTTTTTTTTTTTTTTTTGAGACAGGATCTTGCTCTGTTTCCCACTTTGGAGTGCAGTGATGTGATCATAGCTCACTGCAGCCTCAATCTTTGGGCTCAAGTGATCCTCCCATCTCAGCCTACCAACTACCTAGGAGTGCCTGTAGAGGATGTGCCACCTGTAGAGCAAGTACCTTTACAGGAAAGTACCTGTAGAGGCATGTGCCACCATACCTGGCTAATTTTTAAATTTTTAGTAAAGAAGGGGTATTGATATGTTGCCCAGGCTGGTCTCCAATTCCTGAACTCAAGTTACCCTCACATCTCAGCTTCCCAAAGGGCTCAGATTACAGGTGTAAGCCAGCACTCGGCCACAGTATTATTAAAGTGTCAATTTTCCCCAAAATTGATCAACGCTATTTCAGTCAAAAGCCCAGCAGGTTTATTTGTATAAATAAACAAGCTGATTTGAGAATTCATATGAAAAGGCAAAGAACCTACAGTATCCAGGATAATTTTGAAGAAAAATAACAAAGCTATATAAATATACTGCCTTGTTTCAAGAATTAGTATAAAGCTATTGTTTTATCTTATACATGTTTTATAGTTTTACATTTTATAATAATAAACCAATGTGGAATTGGAGTAGGTATAGATTAATGGAATAATGAGTCCAGAAGA
This sequence comes from Cheracebus regulus, assembly GCA_963574635.1. Classification (NCBI taxonomy): domain Eukaryota; kingdom Metazoa; phylum Chordata; class Mammalia; order Primates; family Pitheciidae; genus Cheracebus; species Cheracebus regulus. The sequence goes on along the minus strand of CAUYQU010014542.1, from coordinate 32,053 downwards.
AGGCCCACACATATAGAGTTGATTGATTCTTGACAGTGATATCAAAATTAATTAATAGGGAAAGAATCAGCTTTTAACAAGTGGTAAAAAAAAAATTATGTATCTATATGAAAAAATAGTAACCTCGACTTCCTACCACACACTATCAAAATGGGTCATAGACCCACAGGCAATGATTTATTAGGGAAGACTGGAAAAAAAGCACTAACTATAAAAGAAAAAAATAGAAACTGGTGCATTAGAGTTCTCAAAAATTAAAGCAGCTGTTTTTCTAAAAGCATAAATAAGAAGCTGAAAATGTAAGCCAAGAACTGGGAGAAAGCATTTGCAATATGAGTTTGGGCCTTAATTCCAAAACACAATCACAAACGCCATAATCTCAAATGTTGAAATGCTAAATACTCAAAACCTCTTAAGGCCTAAAATCCTAAAAATCACAGTCCTATTCTGCTATTGTTGGAAGAAACATTCTGTGTATGTCTTTAGGTCTATTTGTTCTATATCGTTATTCAGGTCCACTGTTTCTTTATTGAATTTTTTGTCTGTATAATTAATTCATTGTTGAAAGGTATTGAATTATCCCATTATTATGGTATTGCCAATCATTTCTGTCTTTAATTATGTGAATATTTGCTTTGTATATTAAGATATTTTTATGTGGAATGCACATTTATTTATAATTTTTATATCAACTTGATGAATTGACCATTTTATTTTTATATTATGACCTCTTTGTCTCTTGTGACAGTTTTTGACTTAAAGTCTATTTTATATGATATCATTAAAGCCACTTTTGCTCCCTTTTGGCTGCTATTTGCATAGAATTATCTTTTTTCATTCCTTCACTTTCAGCCTATGTGTGTCGCTAAAGCTACAGGAAATATCTTGTAGGAAGTATATTATTGGATACTGTTTTTAAATTAATTCTGTCATTCTGTCTTTTGATTGAAGAATTTAAACAAAAACTGGCTAGCCATGTGCAGAAAACAGAAACTGGACCCCTACCTGACACCTTACACTAAAATTAACTCCAGATGGATTAAAGACTTAAACATAAGACCTAACACCATAAAAACCCTAGAAGAAAATCTAGGCAAAACCAGGACATAGGCGTAGGCAAGGACTTCATGACCAAAACGCCAAAAGCATTGGCAACAAAAGTCAAAATAGACAAATGGGACCTAATAAAACTCCACAGCTTTTGCACGGCAAAAGAAACAGTCATTAGAGTGAATCGACAACCAATAGAATGGGAAAAAAATTTTGCAGTCTACCTATCTGACAAAGGGCTGATATCCAGAATTTACAAAGAACTGAAACAGATCTACAAGAAAAAAACAAACAAGCCCATTCAAAAGTGGGCAAAGGATATGAACAGACACTTTACAAAAGAAGACATACATGAGGCCAATAAACATATGAAAAAATGCTCATCATCACTGGTCATTAGAGAAATGTATGTAAAACATTTTTAAAGAATGCTATGATTCTATTAATTGCTTTAGTATTAAAATACAGAGAGATTTGTATAAAATGCTGAGTAAAAATGCATACTATATTTTAATTTTCATGTTAAGAATTTTTACAGAAACTTTGAAGAAATATTTAAAGTTGATTTTTTCTATTATTAAATGTCAGAGATTATAAGTGAAAAATGATATTAAAATCAAGTTTTTAATTTCATTTTCATTTGCTATTACTTTTAATAGTATAATACATGTTCGAAGCTTTCTCCAGAGAAATATGTGTCATAAATGTGCAACTTGCTCTTCTTCTTATTCTCATATAAATGGATTTGCATAATGCTGGCTATTCCTTTATTAAAATTGCTTTAATGCTTATGAAAGATAGCAAAGTACTCAAGGCAGTAAGGAACTGAGCCTTCTTATTGTGCGTAATACAGGTAGAGCTGAGATATTAAAAATATTTTACTTAAATTTTAAAACATTTAAAAATATATTTTGATTTTGAAAAATAAGACATGTTTGGATAGAACTAAAGTTGTAATCTCCAGCAGATTTTTAAAAGATATTTGATATGTACAAAATTATTAATACTGTCTGTCAAAATGTGTGATTCTGTTACAACTGCACACATACTTTGTGTCTGTGCATTGGAAGGGGCCGGGAGAAGAAAATGAATGAGTCAGTGGACCAGGGAAAGAAAGGAAAAGAGACAGTTAGACAATATTTAAACTTTCAATGGATTGAGTCTTTGGTACAAATAGGGTTAAGATAAGTGTGTTATTTCATATCTAATGCATTCATAAGAAATAAATAAGAAAATCCATATTTTAAATATAAATATCCATTTTAAAAGTCAAGTCAATAAACTGTTGTGATGTACTTATTAATCAACTAAACAAATGAAATACTTTTAAAAATCACATCCTTATTCAACAAATTTGGAGTATGATTAAAAACAGCAAAATTTCACTTTGAAAGAAAACAAAAGAAGGGAGAGTAATACTAAAGCTCACCGTATGCAACTAAAGGGAAAACTAGGGTGACAAAAAATGATAATTATTTTACAGTCATTACTGAAAACAAAAAAAAGCATACTATATGCCAGACTACAAACAAGCTATTGACATAGCACTCCTGCAGTATAGAAGAATCTGCTGGAATTCATTTTTCTGTTGACAATTGCAAGCAATATAACAGTTTGTGTAATTGGGTAATTCCAGGTTTGGTGAGACTTGCTTGCTGTAAAATGATGGGCAGGTGGCTAATGGTTGTTAACATTATTTCCACACACAATAAAATGTATGGGTTTAAAATTGAGGTTGTAAAGAGAAAAGCCTTTCTTGTTAAATTCTGGCTTTAGATATTTAACACAGATTTAACAAGTGTTTGTTTTTTTTTTTCTTTCGAGACTGTCACTTTGTCACCCAGGCTGGAGTGCAGTGGCACAATCTCGGCTCACTGAAACCTGTGCCTCCAGGGTTCAGGTGATTCTTCTGCTTCAGCCTCCTGAGGAGCTGGGACTACAGGCACATGCCACCACTCCCTGCTAATTTTTAAATATTTTTAGTAGAGTAGGGTTTTCACCGTGTTAGCCAAGATGGTCTAGATCTCCTAACCTCGTGATCCACCCACCTCAGCCTCCCAAAGTGCTGGAATTACAGGTATGAGCCACCACGCCATGCCAACAAGTTTTTACAAGAATACCAAAATCATTATATCTTGTAAAATGTCCTATTTTGCAAGAGATGTTTAAAGATTATTTTCCACAAAAGTTATGGGAAAAAGTAGGGGGAGATATCTTTATGAGGTAGAGGAGCAATTTAGATTTCCTATCATGAGATATTTATTAATTAATGTGTTAATTCATACAAAAATATCAAATAGTATTGAGAGTTCTAATGATTGAGGTTAAAATGTACATAACTATATGCCAAAGAGCAAAAGTTCTGACCAAACAACACGACCTAAATGTTTTCCGAACAATATTCCTTTACTTAAAATGACACTAAGATTCTTACTAAGATTACAGAATATTTTGGGGCAGAAAATATGAAATAATTAATTATCTGCATGGTTTTGTTAAATAAAACTTTTCAGAAGCCTGATAAAATACCATTTGTTAAAACATTGACACTATCAGAAGTATAGTACAATTGATTGTAGATAGGCTTCTTTTTTCATCAATCAATTTGTATTTGAAAACTTAGGATATAGCATTACAATTGATTTGCCATCTTATTGGTAATAATATATTTAAGTTATGACATTTCCATAAATAAAACATTAGTCATTTTTCTTCCACATTCAAGAATAGTGAAGACTAATGCATGTTATAAGAAAATTCCCAATCCATGTTTTGAATGTATTTTCCTTATTACTATCTTAGTTCAATTCAAAACATGTATATATATGTTTATATATATAATATAATAAATGTATAAACATGTATACAAATGTGTATATATACACATATATTATTTTATATACATATATAATTAAATGCACATAACATTTTGAAACATATAATTTTTATAAAACTTTAAAGTATCTAATTTTCATTGTCAGGAATTTAAGGGAAATGTGTCAAAGAAGGTAAATATTCAGTGGTCTATTTGGATGATTTGTTCAGGCTCTAGCTTTGCAATTTTGGAAACTTGTTTTTACCAACCATAAAGGATTCTCTTTGAACAGTCTCAAACCATATAAATCGAAAAGATCGTACTATGCATTAAGATGTCTAATTATTTTTATATTATAATATCATATGTAATAAAGTAGACTGAATACTCTGTTATAAATAATCTTCTGTAAAAGTCCACCAGAATCATTGTTCTAATATAAAGGCTGCTAAAATATTACTTTTGGGTGTGTCTGTGAGAGTGTTTCCAGAAGAGATTAGCATTTGAATTAACAGAGTGAGAAAAGATCTCTCTCACCAATGTGGGTGAACATCATCTAATTACTTGAATGTCTGAATAGAAGAGAAAAGTGGAGGAAGGGTGAATTTGCTCTCTGCTTGATCTGGGATATCTATTTTTTCCTACCCTCAGACATTGATGCTTCTTGTTCCAAGGGCCTTTGGACTTAGAATGAGACTTAGACCATTGGCTTTGCTGGTTGTCAGGCCTCTGAATTTGAGTTGGAATTACAGACATTCCCAAGCTTTGCTTCTAGCTTCCAGAGGGCACACTATGGAGCTTCTTAGTCTCTAGAATTACATTATTATAGAGAGATAGAAAGATAAATAGATAAATACATATTATTGTAGAAACATAAAGAGACAATGTGTGATTCAGCACTCTCTTTTTCTAATCTCCTTTCAAGATCATGACTGCACCAATGTCAGAAATTTGAACAAACACTTCCTATTCTTTTTCCCTCTCTTCATATGTGGGCTCATGTCTACAAATGCACAAATATATGTGTGCATATATATACACAAACACACACATACAAGTATATCATACACAAACACAAAACAAGGCCCTTATGCAATGATAATCATCAAATGCTAATGAATATTTCTAAATAAAGAGGTATTTTAAAAAATGTAATATTTTGGGCTTTTATCTTGCTGATGTTTTTCAATAAGAGATAATGTACTTATTTTTAATTAAAAGAAGAAAGTTATGATTTTTCTAAATTAAAGAACAAAGCCTATAACAGACAGACTGTCTGGTGGAGAGTAGCAGCAGTGTGTCATGTATTAAAACACTAAGGATGAAAATAGAATAGGAAGAAGTAGCAGTGATCTCAGAAGTCTGGAGGGGATATCCTCTACCTATCTATCTATCTATCTATCTATCTATCTATCTATCTATCTATATATCTATCTCAGTACACAAACATAAATAAAGCAAACATTGACCAAACTGAAGGGAGAAATAGCAATACGATAGTAGCAGGATATTTAAATCTTCCACTTTTAATATTAAGCAGATCAACATGACAGAAAATCAATAAACAGTGGACCTGAATAGTAGATCAACCGCAGTGTAATGAAACTGGGAACCAGTTGCAGAAGGAAACAGGGAAATTCACAAATATGTGAAATTTAAATTATTTTTTGTCAACCAATGGGTCAAAGGAAAATTTAAAACGGAAATTAGAAAGCATCTTGAGGTGTAAAACTAAAATGAATATACAAGACAGCAAAACTTATGGGATGCAGGAAAAGCAGTGGTAAGCAGTACTAAGAGTGAAGCTTATGGCAAGAAAACTTATAAGTAAAAGGGAAAGATCTCAAACAATCTAACAATATACATTAAGAAACTAGAAAAAGAAGAACAAATTAAGCCCAAAGTTAGCAGGAAGAAGGATATAATCAAAATTACAGTGAAAATTAATGAAATAGAGATTAGGAAAACAGTAGGAAAAAATCAATGAAATAAACTTTGGTTGTTTGAAAAGGTAAACAAAGTTGACAAAAATAGACTCAATAGACTATTTTTTCTTTCTTTTTTTATTTGCCTCTTTCTTTCTTTCCTTCCTCCCTTCCTTCTTTTTTTTTTTGACAGATTCTTGCTCCATTGCCCAAGCTGGAGTGCGGTGGCACAATCTCAGCTCACTGCAACCTCCGCTTCCTGAGTTCAAGTGATTCTCCTGTCTCAGTCTCCAGAGTAGCTGGTATTACAGGCTTATACCACCACACCCAGCTAATTTTTATATTTTTAGTAGAGATGGGGTTTCACCATGTTGGCCAGGCTGGTCTAGAACTCCTCACTTCTGGTGATCCACCCACCTTGGCCTCCCAAAGTGCTGGGATTACAGGTGTGAGCCATCATGCCAGGTGTAGACTATTAAAAAAAGTGCATTCAAAGAAATAATTCAGAAATGATAGCAGTGGTAATTCAGAAATGAAAGCAGTAACATCATTATAAATGATGCTATAGAAATAAAAAAGATCATAATAGATCTCTATTAATAATTATTCACCAATAAACTGAATAACTGTGAAGAAATGAATAAATTCCTAGAAACCTACAAGCTACTAACACAGTGATATAAAGAACAAGAAAGTCTGAACACACCTATAACTAGAAAAAATATTGAAACAAGACCAAAAACCTCCCAAGGAAAAGCCCAGAACCAGATGACTTTACTGGTAAATTTACCAAAAAAATTTGAAAAAAACATTTATGTCAATCCTTCTTGAAGTAATCTAATGTTAACAAGAATGGTAACCTTTTGAACTCTTTTTATAAAGTCAGCATTATTGTGATACCAAAACCAGATAAAGATACTGAAATAAAGAAAAGATACCTCTGATATCCAATATCAGGTATGCCAATATCTCTGATAAATATATGCAAAAATCTTCAATAAAATAGTAGTAAATTAAAGAAAGAATCATAGACCATGATCATGTGAGATTTATCCATGGAATGCAGGAATGTTTCAACGTATGCAAATCAATTTATGTGACACCCCACATTAACAGAGTCAAGAAAAAAATTTACATGAAATTCCCAACAGAAACATTTTAATTTCAACACTCTTTCATGATAAAACTCCTGACTTAGTAGGTGTAGAATAAGTGTTCTTCAAAATTATAAAGCTCATTTATGAGAAGTTCACAACTATCATCATAGTCAATATCAAAACTGAAGTTTTTTCCTCTAAGATCAGAAACAGGAGGATACCCATAATCTCCATATTATTATTAGTAGTAGTAGTAGTAATAGTATTAATAGTATTTTGAGACAGGGTCTCATCCTTTCACCCAAGCTGGTGTGCAGTGGCACAATCACAGTTCACTACAGCCTTGACCTCCTGGCCTCAGGCAATCTTCGAATATACGCCTGCCAAGTAGCAGGGACTATAGGCATGTGCCACAATGCCCAGCTAATGTTTAAAATTGTTTGTAAAGATAGGGTCTCACTATGTTGCTCAGGCTGGTCTCAAATTCCTAGGCTCAAGCAATCCTCCTGCATCAGCCTCCCAAAGTGCTGGGATTACAGGCGTGAGCCACACACTCAGCTACTATCTCCATTTCTATTCAATGTTGTACTAAAAGGAACAACAGGATTTGAATTTGACAAAGAGAAGTAAATTTATCTGTTTGCAGATGAAATAATCTTCTATGTTGGTAACCCTTAAGATTAACAAAAAATTGTTAGAACTAATAAAGAACTACAGCAAAACGCCAGATTAAAAAAGTAACAGGCAAAAATTAGTACCATTTCTTCACACAAATATTGCAAAAAATTAAGAGAAAAAATCTCACTTAAAATAGCATGTAAAGAATAAAATAGTGTAAAAAAGTTCATTTTTCTCTGCATTCTCACTAACATTTGATATACATTTTTTTCTTTTTGATAATAGCCATTCTAACCAAGGTAAGCTAAGATCTCATTGTCTTTTTGATTTGCATTTTCTCGATGATTAGAGATGCTGAGCATTTTTTCATATAACTGTTGTCTACTTGTATGTTTTTAAGAACTGTCTATTCAGATCCTTTGCCCATATTTTAATTATTTTTTATTTTGCTGTGGAGTTAAGTTCCTCATATATTCTGGACATTAGTCCTTTGTTGGATGAATCATATTCAAATATGTTCTTATATTTAATCAGTTATCTCTTCATTCTGTTATTTCATTTACTGTACAGAAGCTTTTTGGCTTTACAAAAATCCCATTTGTCTATTTTTGCATTTGTTGCCTGTACCTTCAGAGTCTTACCCATAAGTAAAATCTCTGCCCAGATCAATGTCCTGAAGCATTTCCCCTTTTTTTTCCCACAGTAGTGTTATAGTTCCAGCTTTTATATTTAAGTCTTTAATCCATTTTGAGTTTATTTGCATACTGTCAGAGGGAATGCAAATGGAGCAGCCTTTATAAAAAAGAGCATGGTGATTTATCTAAAAATTAAAAACAGAACTACTATATCACATCCAAAAACTGAAACCAGAATCTCAAAAGATATCAGCATTACTATGTTTATTGTAGCACTATTTACAATAGCCAAGATGTAGCAAAATAACTGGAATGTCCAATGACTTTTAAGTCCAATGGATTTAAAAATGTGATGTATACATATATTGGGTCAGTGGCTGGGTGTAGGAAAAGAAAAATGGGAAATTGCTAATCAACAGGCATAAAGTTTCAATTGTGCAAGGTTTAGAAGCTCTAGAGATCTGCTGTATAACACTGTACCTACTTTAAAAAAATACTGTGCTGCATACCTAATTTGCAAGAAGTGCAGATCTCACGTTGTGTTCTTAGCACAATAAAATAATATTTTTAAAAAGCCCTAAAAAGTACAAAATGCTTTCACTTGTAAGTGTAAAAAGGAATGTCACAAAGACTAGAGCAGAGTGCATCATACACAAATTACAATAGACAACAAAGAGAAAATGGGGCAGACTGTAAAAATATATAGTAATGTAAATACTGGAAGTAATAACCTTATTTAAATTAAAGTACTAAGTATTTTTTAAAAATTTCAGGCTAGCCACATTACCTCCTAGTTAGAATGGTGATCAATCATGGGACGCATTGCACTGATACTAATGTGTAGCATATGAAAGCTCCAGGCAGATTTAGTTTACTAGTACGGGAGGAAGAGCTAGAGTTGGAGTGAAAGTTAGAGCAAGAATGAGTGAAAAAGAACAAAATATGCAAATGTCTTAAGAAAATTGCTGAAGTTGAAAACAAAAATATGTTTCTAACATGTCCATGGGGGAATCAGTTACTTAACAAGGAATGAGAACCCGAGTAAGACCGTATTCCTTATTTGTAAAATCATAGTTCTTAACCTATAAAACTGAATGTCAGAAGGAAGTAGAAACACCCCAGACAGCTTTGAAATGAGGTCTGAGACCAAGAATTTTGTTTGTGGTCAAGATGTCAATATAGATAAAGACAAATAAAAGATTATTTTAATGCAGTGTTTTAGAAAACATGTACAATTTTTGAGAAAATATCTCAAGAAAGTACCTCAATTTAATAAAAATTAAATCAAAGCAATGTTCTCAAGAGGAAACTGATTAGATTTTTCTAATAGATTATATTTTAAATGAAAATCAAGATTTGCTTTTTTAAGCAGGCAGAAGTTCAATTAACATAAAACTGATTAAATTATTCATCAAATAGAATATAGAAGCTGAAATTATTTATGACATACTAGTGGTAAGTAGGTTTTAAATTTTTAGGCTAGCTAAATAAACTCTAATTTATTAAAAACTGTGATTTAATGTAGGAGATATTATAGGAGAAATTATACTAATTTCAACTTGATAAAAAATGGAATTCTCCTGGAAAGGTAATTCAACATTACATGAAGGGTATAGATATTACTACAGCAAGAGTTTTAAGACTTTTTTATACATATAAATAATCAGTGTTATTAGACTTATTATATATATTATAGAAATTAATCTGCATAATTTAAACTGCTTTTATCAATAAAAACCAGCTTATGTAACTAATAAACTTTCAAACACTGTATTCATCTGAGCTCATTTAAAGATAAAATGGTATAACATAAAAATCTTTTGTTTTATTCTTCAGACATCACCAGGTTCTAAAATATTGTGTGCATTATTTTTTTCTGGCTCTGATAATCCTAACCTCTCTGAACTGTTTGCCAATTTTCTATTTATGAAGTTGGCTTCTTTTCATCTTAACATGTTGAGACAGTGTACACCAAATTAGTTTGCAACACCTGGCCTAGAATATAGCTCATGAGAAATCTCATCCCCAAATTACAATAATTTACAGTTTTATCTCATAGCCATAGTATAAAAATAAAGCCACCTGGGAGTGTTTTCATAAAAGTAGATATACTATCTAACAAAAAGTTTATTGATTACCTAAATACATGTAATTCTCCAGTGAGCTGTGCCATTTCTGTTTGTAAGTCCAGGTCAGCTGTGCCATTTCTGTTTGTAAGTTCTAGATCTGCTTTATATAAACTAATTTTTAAAGTAATAACTAAAATAACATCACTGTTCTAAACAAATCAGCTGGCATAATTATCTAATAAAGTTTGAGTATTTAACTCATTTTATATTGGTATTGCATTCTACTTTTAAATTTAAAGTTTAAATATTAAGATCTGAAATAAGTTGTTTTTAGTTCCACCTTTTTTCCAATAGTAGTAATATAGTTACTTATCAAAAAGAAGATAATTTGACCTTTTACTATGGTATTTATTCTGAAACTCATTGTATCTTGTGCAAGAATCTGAGATATACTAATTATACTATAAGCAAAAAGGAATTTGTTAATAGAATCTAGTAACACTTAAAGAAAACAAATACCTACACCTCTGGAAGGAATGCTCTGACACCTCAGCAAAAGAGATTCATGGGTTTTCTTGTTCTCTAACAAGATTTAATACTATCCATTCCCAACCCCACACAATTTCTGAAACTTAGCTCAATTTTTCGTGTGAAATATGATTTTCTCAGTCTAAAATATAGGTTGTTTTGTCTAAGATCAAGCATTTACCTAACTCATTTTGCTGTGACCAATAAGGCAAGATCAAGTCATTCATATCTACCTATTAGTGAGATCACATTGTCATATGAAGCAGGTCTATAATATTCAGTTGACATATTCTAGACATTGAAATTAAAATAAAAAGAATTTATTTTAACGGGAACTCGATTATATTTGAAATGCTTACCTTAGAGATCATTTTGGTTAATTTTGTATCTTCTAATGATCAAGGCAAGCAAAAATTAGAGAAACTGTGTTGTCTTATAATATTTCAATATTACCTTAAAATACAATCTTTCATTGTGCTTCAAGAATTTACATAATAACAAAACATAAATGAACTGAAATTTTATGCTGATTGAATCCCTTTTTTATCCAACTTTATTGTTCTGTAATTCAAATCTGTTGGATAGTAAGTATGAAGGGTATTAAGTCATTCTAATTCTATGTATAAATTAATGACACCCAAATTTTTAATTCTAGCACTTTCTTTCCCTATAATATCGAATTGCCTACTCAATATAACTAGCTACATTTTAATAATGATGCAATTTAATATGCACAAAATCAAAGTCTTATTTCACCTACAAAATGTAATCCTCTCATAGTCTTCTCTACTCAACAATCACACTCCTTACACAATGTCTTAGTGAGTCATGCAGGCTCTTTTCCTCAAAATATGTCAAATATATGACTAGCCTCCTTCACTGCTAGCATTCTATCCAGGCAGCCATCATATTTTACTTCCACTTTTCAATTCTAACTGATCTACATGCTTCCATTTTTGTACATCCCTAGTTGCTCCAAAATACAACTATCAGAATAATCCCTTTAAATACACATTAGATCATGTCACCCTAGCTCTACTCAATAGCCAATAGGATTTTCATTTTGTTGGATATAACTTTGAACTTGTCTTACAGAATTTCTTTGCTCTGTGCCCTGCTACTTCTTTTTTTTTCTTCCCCACCCTCTGACAGTGTGTGTTGTTCCCCTCTATGTGTTCATGTGTTCTAATCATTTAGCTTCCACTTAGAAGTAAGAACAATCAGGTATGATTTTCTGTTCCTACCCTAATTTCCTAAGTATGATGGGCTCCAGTTTCATCCATGTCCCTGCAAAGGACATGATACTGTTTATTTCTTTTTTTGTTTTTATTATACTTTAAATTCTGGGATACACATGCAGAACATGCAGGTATACACGTGTCATGGTGATTTGCTCTACCCATCAACCCATCATCTGCATTAGGTATTTCTTGTAATGCTATCCATCTCCTAGTCCCCCATCCCCTAAGAGGCCCTGGTATGTGATGTTACCCTTCTTGTGTCCATGTGTTCTCATTGTTCAACTCCCACTTATGAGTGAGAACATATGGTGTTTGATTTTCTGTTCCTGTGCTGGTTTGCTGAGAGTGATGGTTTCCAGCTTTATCCAAGTCCTTGCAAAGGACATGAACTCACCCTTTTTTGTGGCTGCATAGCATTCCATCGTGTATATGTGCCCCATTTTCTTTATCCAGTCTATCATTGATGTGCATTGGGTTGGTTCCAAGTCTTTGCTATTGTGAACAGTGCTGCAATAAGTACACCTGTACATGTGTCTTTATAGTAGAATGATTTATAATCCTTTGGGTATATACCCAGTAATTAGATTACTGAGTCAAATGGAATTTCTAGTTCTAAATCATTGAGGAATCACCACAATGTCTTCCACAATCACTGAATTAATTTACCCTCCCACCAACAGTGTAAAAGTGTTCCTATTTCTCCACATTTTCCCCAGCATCTGTTGTTCCTGACTTTTTAATATCACCGTTCTAACTGGTGTGAGATAGTATCTCATCATAGTTTTGATTTACATTTCTCTAATGATTTGTAATGATGCGTTTTATTCATGTTTGTTGGCTGCATAAATGTCTTCTTTTGAGAAGTGTCTGTTCATATCTGTTGCCCACATTTTGATGGGATTGTTTTTTTCTTGTGAATTTGTTAAAGCTTTTTGTAGATTCTGGATATTAGCCCTTTGTCAGATGCATAGATTGCAAAAATTTTCTACCATTCTGTAGGTTGCCTGTTCACTCTGGTGACAGTTTCTTTGCTATGCAGAAACTCTTTAGTTTAATTATATCCCATTTGTCAATTTTGGCTTATGTTGCCATTGCTTTTGGTGTTTTAGTCATGAAGTCTTCACCCATGCCTACATCCTGAATAGTATTGCCTAGGTTTTCTTCTAGGGTTTTTATGGTCTTAGGTCTTAGGTTTAAGTCTTTAATCCATCTAGAGTTAATTTTTGTATAAGGTGTAAAGAAGGGGTCCAGTTTCAGTTTTCTGCAGAAGGCTAGTCAGTTTTCCCAACACTGTTTATTAAATAGGGAATCCTTTCCCCATTGCTTGTTTTTCTCAGGTTTGTCAAAGATCAGATGGTTGTAGATGTGTGGTGTTATTTTTGAGGCCTCTGTTCTGGTATATTGGTCTATATATCTGTTTTGGTACAAGTACCATGCTGTTTTGGTTATTGTTACCTTGCAGTATAGTTTGAAGTCAAGTAGATGATGCCTCCAGCTTTGTTCTTTTTGCTTTGAACTGTCTTGGCTATACAGGCTCTTTTTTGGTTCAATATGAAATTTACAGTAGCTTTTTTCTAATTCTGAAAGAAGCACTAAATATGGAAAGGAAAAACCAGTATCAAACACTGCAAAAACATGCCAAATTGTAAAGACCATTGACACTGTGAAGAAACTGCATCAACTGATGAACAAAATAACCAGTTAGCATCATAATGATAAAATCAGTTTCACATATAACAATATTAATCTTAAATGTAACTGGGCTAAATTTCTCAATTAAAATACACAGACTGGCAAATTAGATAAAATGTCAAGACCCACTGATGTGTTGTAATCAAGAGACCCATCTCACATGCAAAGACACACATAGGCTCAAAATAAAGGTATGAAGGAATATTGACCAAGCGAATGGAAAGCAAAAAGAAGAAGGGGCTGCAATCCTAGTCTCTAATAAAACAGACTTTAAACCAACGAAGGTCCAAAAAGACAAAGAAGGGCATTACATAATGGTAATGGGATCAATACAACAAGAAGAGCTATCCTAAATATATAGGCACTCAATACAGGACCACCCAGATTTGTTAAGCAAGTTCTTCTAGGCCTACAAAGAGACTTAGACTCCCAAACAATAATGGTGGGAGATGTTAGCACCCCACTGTCAATATTAGATCAACAAGACAGAAAAATAACAAGCATATTCAGGAATTGAGCTCAGATCTGGACCAAATGGACCTAATAGACCTTTACAGACCTCTAACCCTAAATCAACAGAATATACATTCTTCTCAGCACCACGTTACATTATTCTAAAACTGACCACATAATTGGAAGTAAAACACTCCTCAGCAAATGCAAAAGAACAGAAATCATAACAAACAGTCCCTCAGACCACAGTGCAATCAAATTAGAATTCAGGATTAAGAAACTCACTCAAAACCATACAACTACATGGAAACTGAACAACCTGCTCCTGAATGACTCTTGGGTAAATAATGAAATTAAGGCCGAAATAAATAAGTTATTTGAAACCAATGAGAATGAAAACACAATATAACAGAATCTCTGGGACACAATTAATGTAGTTTTTAGAGGGAAATTTATAACACTAAATGTTCAAAGGAGAAAGCGGGAAAGATCTAAAATCAACATCCTAACATCAAAATTAAAAGAACTAGAGAAGCAAGAGCAAACAAATTCAAAAGCTAGCAGAAGACAAGGAATAACTAATATCAGATCAGAGCTGAAGGAGACAGAGACAAAAAGAAAAACCTTCAAAAAATCAATGAATCTGGGAACTTGTTTTTGAAAAGATTAACAAAATAGTTACACCACTAGCAAACTAATATAGAAGAAAAAAGAGAAGAATCTAATAGACATCGTAAAAATGATAAATGGAATATCACCAGTGATTCCACAGAAATAAATATTGCCATCAGATAATACTATAAACACCTCTATGCAAATAAACTAGAAAATCCAGAAGAAATGGATACATTCCTGGACACATACACCCTCCCAAGACTAAACCAGTAACAAGTTGAATCCCTGAATAGGCCAATACCAAGTTCTGAAATTGAGGCAGTAAATATTAACCTACGAAGCAAAAAAAAAAAAGACCAGGATCAGATGGATTCACAGCTCAATTTTATCAGAGATACAAGAGATGGTACCCTTCCTTCTGAAACTATTCCAAACAATAGAAAAAGAGGAATTCCTCCCTAACTCATTTTATGAGGCTATCATCATCCTGATACCAAAACCTGGCAGAGACACAACTAAAAAAGAAAATTTCAAGCCAATATCCATGATGAACATTAATGTGAAAATCCTCAATAAAATACTGGCAAACCGATTCCAAGAGCACATCAAAAAGCTTATCCAGCATGATCAAGTCAGCTACATACCTAGGATGCAAGGGTGGTTCAACATATATAAATCAATAAACGTAATCCATCACATAAAGAGAACCAATGACAAAAACCATGATTATCTCATTACATGCAGAAAAGTCCTTCAATAAAATTCAACACCCCTTCATGCCAAAAACTCTCAATAAAGTAGGTATTGATGGAACGTATCTCAAAATAATAAGGGCTATTTATGACAAACCCACTGCCAATATCATACTGAATGGGCAAAAGCTAAAAGCATTCCCTTTGAAAACCAGCACAAGACAAGGATGCTCTCCCTTACCACTCCTATTGAACATAGTATTGGAAGTTCTGGAAAAGGCAATGTGCCCTGCTACTTCTCTCCCTGAACTCCTTGCACTCTTTATTCTTGCTCTCAGTTAGAGCCATTGATTCATCCTTTTACTACTCTTTGAACACATGAAGCAAATGTTTTCTTCTATCCTCAGGCCATTGTAGTTGCTATTTTCTCCAAGTTATTTAGTCCTTTGCCTTTATTTATTGTCATCTATAAAATACTTCCTCATAAATTCCATCATTCTCAGCATCTATGACCTTCCTTTATTTTACTGCATAGCACTCATCATCACCTGAAATAGTATGTAACTTGACATTATATATGCATGTACATACGTAAATATGTATACATATATATACATGTATATATATGTATACATACAGTCGACCCTCCATATTCTGTGTTCTGCATCCATGGATTCAACCAAGCATGGATTGAAACATTTTGAAAAAAAATTCACAATGTTTCAAAGACAAAAGCTTCAATCTGCTGGGCTCTGAATACTGTGTTAAATTCATGTGAATGAAATTTTCTGTAGGCATTGTATTAGATATTGTAAGTAATCTAGAGAAGATTTAAATAAATGAGAGTAGATGTATAGGTTATATGAAAATACTTTGCCATTTTATATCAGAGACTTGACCATCTTTGTATTTTGGTATCTGTAGAGCTCCTGGAAGCAATTCTCCACAAATACTGAGGAACACTGTGTGTGTATATATATATACACACACAGACACATACACACACACACAAATGTGTATATATCTATTTTTCTATATATATACATATCCCCTTATTAAGCTATAAAATATCATCAATTTCTCTGAAATTATTTTATTAGGACTCTAAAATTTAGATCCTTAATTTCTCCTTTGAATTGCAGATTTATAACACTAACTTCCTACATTTCATCTCGAGTTATACATATAAATGTAAAAGGTTATATATATATATATATTATATAGATCTATTATGTGCTATATGAGACTAAGACATGAGGCCCTAGAAGAGAAAGACCTCTTTCTTGTACCTCATTTATCCTAAGTGCCTGAAAAAATAACAGATACCACATACTGTTTCTGTAATAAATGTTTGTCTGAATCTCTTATTAGCAATAAAACATGCCATATATTTTCCAACTTAAAAATAATATACCTTTAATCTGATATTCACTCTAACTACTGCCTCACTTCTGAATTGTATATTTCATTTTCTGTTTTTACTAATAATCCACACTCTTTTTGACATATTTAATCATATTTTGAGCATAGACCCCCATTTAACCAAATAGAATAGTCAATAGACCTCATCATACTAAGTCTAAAAGTATTACTTGACATGATTGATTACATTCATCTTTTTCACTTTGTTCTTGAGGCAGAACTATCTCTTGGTTTGCTGTCTACCCCAAAGGCCAGTTCTTCTCAGTATCTACTGCTGGTTGCTTATTATCTTCCTGATATCTAAATAATGAAGTAAGCTATTGTTTATGGTTTACCCTTTTTTATCTCTCTCTATACGTGTCCTCTTGTTAAGCTATATAATTTCATCCATTACTCTGAATTATTTTATTAAGACTCTAAAATTTAAATCTCTACTTTCTCCTTTGAATTGCATATTTGTAAACCTACCTACCTACATTTCATCTCTACTTATAAATCTAAACGTTAAAATGTTGTCACACTTCAGGTTTAATTATTAACTGTTTTCATTCTCAGACAGGACATAAAAAAAGTTTTTATTCTCAATAAAAAGTATTATTATTTTTCTATTTCTTTGCCCATAACTTTAGAGTTATCATTAGCATCTTAAATATACAATATACACCAGACGGACATAATTTCTCACCTCCACCACTGATACCACCCTATCCAAGCCACCTTAATCTTGAGTCTGGACTAGGTCGTGAGCATGCTATTTGATCTTCCTGCTTCCTCTCTTGCCTTCTCCTAGTTAAATCTTGATACAGCCCTGGAATAGTTATTTTAAAACATCAATAAGATCATACGGCATGTATGCTTTCAAACATGTAAATAACTATAATAACTTAAATAACTAACATGTAAGGAACCTAACTTCCTACCTGTCCTGGACACTCAATGTATTCTTGCTTCAGTGGGCTTCTTGTCCATTCTTAAGCATTGGAATGCCTGTTCCCTGCCCAGGTTATAAATTTTTCTCTTTCTGTTTCTCCATTCTGGACAGGTCATCTCCTACACATCATGTGACATGCTCACTCACTTCTTTTGTGCATCTTCTATAGAAGTACAGCCTCATCAAACTATTTAATAGGGATTTTGACGTTTTCTCTTTTTGTAGCACATATAATTTTATATTTATTAATTTCCTTTCCATTTCTGTAAGTAGACTGTCAACTTCAGGACAAAACAAGTTTGCCTTTGAACATAGTAAATAGTAATTATTTTGTTAAATGAGTAAAGGAATATAAGAATTAATGACTCAAAAGATACAATCTTAACAAAAAACTAAGCACAAATGGTTAAATTCCTTATCATAGATATTCCAGAAAACAGCACATTTATGTTCCATGTGTGATATACGCATTGCTTCATAAGAGTAAGTACCGATACCTCTACATTAAATAATTCACATATGTATAACTTGATGACTTCCAGAGGTAATTCTAGAATTGTGTCAATGATAAGTGAAAGAGAAAATATTATTAGAACATAAGCAAATATATATGATCTCAACAAAGATATTTCAAAGTATCTTATTCTCAAGTTCCTAATTTAAAATTATTATTATTTTTTAACCTATCACTTCTGTTCTTATTTAAAAATAAATTACACCAGCTACCTGAACAGGTTACATTTTAATCAAAAAGATGTAAATAATAGGGAAAAATATACTAACCCAGGAAAATGTTAATCTATATATTAGAAAATTTCTTTTTTATAAAACATATACAGGAATGAGGCATTTAAAAGATAGCAAAAAAATCATTGTGATTTATTGCATTGCAGAGAACGTAAGTAGAAAAATATTGCATTAGTCTTTAAGTCAGAAAATAGTGACTAGTTCAAACTGAGTCACTAATTAGTTTTGTGACCTGTTGCAAATCATTTAACCTTTCTGGATCTCAGTTTTCTTTTCTATAATATGAAAATGTTTCATTCAATTATCTCTAAAATCCATTCCACATCTGAGAGTCTATAAGAATTTGGGAGAAAAAGGTCTCTAGGAACTCAAAGTCATAAATGGTATCCCTGTCTATTAAAAGGGAAATATAAATTTATCAAATTGGTTCCATTAACTTTGGACCTTAGTAAAACTAAAAATCTGAATAAATTGATTTGAAAAATCTGAACAAATTAATTAGACATACTGACTAAAAGCCAACTAGGTTATATGAGTATCAGCATAATTTAAAGTTCTGTGATGCAGTAATGATTAATAATAGAAAAAGAAAATATAAATTTAACTTCTAATAAATGATATTTTAATGAAATAGTTAAGAAATGAAACTCTGAACTAAAGCCTCCTTGGACAGAAAATACATGGATGATATTCCTATGATGTCCCTTCCTCCATAATGTAAAAAGTAATATTGAATAATATTGAAAGCATAAATTGAGAATTTCTTTTTTTGTATTGCCTTTGCAATCCAACATAAAACCCTAATATTTCATTTTTAAATTTTTCTTTATTTTTCATTTATTTCAAAAATAGAGATGAGGTCTCCATATGTTGCCCAGGCTGATCTTGAACTCCTGAGTTCAAGCAGTCCTCCTGCTTTGGCCTCCCAAAGTGCTGAGATTATAGGCATCAACCATCATGCCCAGCAAATCCTACTATTTCTTTTTTTTTTTCTTCTTTTAGCACTTTATTTTTTTAATTATTAGTATACTTTAATTTCGGGAGTACATGTGCAGAACGCGTAGGTTTGTTACATAGGTATACATGTGCCATGGTGGTTGGCTGTATTCACCCCTACATTATCTACATTAGGTATTTCTCCTAATGTTATCCCTCCCCAATCCCCCAACCCCCTACTGTCTCTCCCCTAGCATCCCCCACCCCCCACAGGCTCTCGTGTGTGATATTCCCCTCCTTATGTCCATGTGTTCTCATTGTTCAACACCCACTTATGAGTGAGAACATGTGGTGTTTGGTTTTCTGTTCTTGTGACAGAAGAAACCCTACTATTTCAAAATCTCCACTTTTTCTCACCATATCACTTCCCTAAGAGAATAAACACCTTACTCATTTTGCTGTCACTCTATTTTTTTACATTAAGCTTCTAAAATGAAATTTAATGATAAAAATGATAAATCGGAATTTTAAGTTTAAAAGTTAGTACTAAAAATGTTATTACCAAAAAATAAAGTAAATAAGGGTGTTTCGGTCCTGCAGATTATTTTCTAGAACTTCACTGTTCATTATGGTAGCCACTACTCATGTGTGACTACTGAGCTCCTCAAATGTGAACAGTACAGTGTAAACTGTAAGTATTAAACGTTCATTGGATTTCAAGACACAGTACTCTCCCTACTAAAAAAAAATATTTAATATTTTATACTGAGTACATATCAAAATTATAATATGTTGAATACACTGGGTTACAATAAAATGTGTTATTAGTTAATTTCATGTACTTTTCTAATGTGGTTAATAGTAAATTTAAAGTGATATGATTCACATTTTATTTCTACTGGAATTATTGAGAGGATGATTAAATAGTATGTTTTTGTTGCAGTAATTTGAATAGTTAGAGATGTATTAAAGGTCATCAAAATATTTAGAATTTTGTTTTCAACTAAATTATTTATTAATGTCTTCTTATACCACTGAATACATAAGTTGACACAAAGTTTTAAAAGACTATATTGGTATGTACTTTCTGATATAAATAAATTGTATTTTCACAATACAGAATAAATTAACATAATTTAGAATTGTAAATTTTCAAAGAATAATTGTTACTTATACTTCCATGTAGGCTTCTGCCACCCATAGAATTTCAATAAGTTATGGTGCTATAAAATGGGATACTATAACATTTAGGAAAAATAGAATAACTATGTGAAATAATTAAAACCAATAATAAGAAGTAATCTATAATACATCTATTTTATTTGATATATAAATTATACTATTGATACTGCGGATAAATAAAATATTTAATTTTGTCAATTCCATTTTGTATCTTCCATTACTCATAGCTTAGCAAATATCCTTTAAAGTTATCATACCTGTGAATTTTTACTAATTTTCTTTCAGACTTTATTATTTCATAAAAATGCTTTAATTAAATATATATATTAGTAACTATCAATTCTATTTCTTCATAAAACTTAAGGTGTTTGAAAAATCTTTAAATATCAAAAATGAAGACTAATATTTATGAGAATAATTTTGAAGAAAAGTGTGACAATAAAAATTACTTTCACCAACAATGAATTGATATTAAAAATTTTCCCCTGAAGAAAATACATATTCAATCACAATCAAATGAATATTCCAAAAGTGGAGCAATTTGAGTATCAGATATTAACATAGATTATTCTTGTACTTCACCAGGTTTACTTCAAGATTAACGTAAGTTTATAGAATTGCACTAAGAGGAACCATTTTTGAAAAAATAAATTAAAATAAAATAAAAGCATCCCCACTCTGGAAAGTTCTTTGGTTTTGCTTTATTCCTAATCATATTCTTGAAAGTTGTCTTTCATCTATGAATTTATGTAGGTCGTTACTCTAGAGTTCAATTATTTGCTCCATAATACCTATAACTCCCCCATCAGTAAAATGGTGCTAATAATCTTATCTAATATTTTGTTGAGTTGATGTGAGAGTTAAACAGGAGAATGCTTGTAAAATACTCAGCATAATGTCCAGCACATAAGAAGCATAGAATAAATTTTAGCTTTCACTTTTCCAGCTTGTTATCTGTACTCTTAATCACAGTATGAAACACAAGGAAGTCTTTCTAATTTTATGAAGGCCTTGATAGGCTAATTTTATTTTTAGAAAATATCTCATTTCCTCTTTCATGCATATCTATGAAGAAACTTTTCTAAATCATTCATATATGCATGATTTGAATGCTAAGGTACAGCATATAAAAGAGCTGGGTTAATTTAGCATCTCATTCTCATATAACTACTGAAAAGAAAAAATCTTTAGAGTATAGAATAATGGATTATGGATAGATGAATAAATCTGAGTATTTAGAGAGGGAATAAATCTGAATCTCCTTGACATACTGTCTTCACTGTTTGCTGAATGAAAGATGGCTCTCTCATTTACTTGGAAGCCCTAATTTTGAAACTTTCAGAATACTTGTATTTTCCTGGAGAAACTGGCTCTTGAGCAGCATATGATGAGGATACTTTCACCACTTAGAAAACTCAAACACTGTATTTTTCATATCAATTTGTTCACAGATGCAGCTGAGATGAAAAGTTTTTTACTTTCAAGAAATGCTTTATTTTACCCAATAATTATTTGTGATTCACTGGGGTGATATGCAGTATACATTATAATGTAAACTTTGGCTTCTCAGACTTATTTTTGTTTCATTAAAATTTTACATACCTTCTGTAGAACTGAGTTTTCAATTAAGTACTTTTCCATTTTACTTATTTGTGCCTGTTTTGTATTTGTCCACTCATTTGTTCATATTTTTTTTCTCTTAACAAACAGAGATAGCATTCATGCCTTTGAGTTTCCAGAGACTTTTTTTTTCAAATAATAGAATTTCAGATATGGCATGACTTTTAACAACAATTGAATTAAATATTTTTATATTATAGATGAAAAACTGAATTCCAGAGAAGTAAAATATTTACTGATATCACAAAGCAATTAGTTATTAAGTTGGACTGTTCACCTTTTTTCTGGCCTACATCCTAAGCATACAGATGTGCCAGTTTAGCCTGAATATATATTTTCTAGGTTTTGCTCTCCTCCTCCTCATCATCATTATTGCCTCACATTAGGCCTAATTTTTTTTTTTTTTTTTTTTTTTTTGAGATGTTTTCTCACTCTGTTGCCCAGGCTGGATTACAGGAGTAACAACTTGGCTCACTGCAACCTCCACCACCCAGGTTCGAGCGATTCTCCTGCCTCAGCCTCCCAAGTAGCAGGGACTGCAGGTGTGCACCACCACACCTGGCTAATTTTTGTATTTTTAGAAGAGATGGGGTTTTGCCATGCTTGCCAGGCTGGTCTTGAACTCCTGACCTCAAGCGATCCAACCACCTTGGCCTCTCAAAGTGCTGAGATTACAGGCGGGAGCCACGGTGCCTGGCCCAGGCCTAATTTTTCTCATGAGAAGCCAAAAGCAATTTTATCTTAGCAAATGGTTCCAACCCCAGTTGCAGTGCCTCATGGCTATAAAAAGTCTTGAGGTTATAACCCATCTGTTCCTCTTCATCATTCTAAATTATAATATTAGATTAAACAGGAGCTTTACGAAGCATAACCAACACCAAAAATAATATATGTAACTTTATATGTTTAGTTACACATTTTAAAACCCTCTAAGGAATACTCTATAATAAACAAAAGCCAAAGACGAATGATGTAATTTTTAAAAAATGCATTGTATTTAGTACATGATTGATGTTCTTAATTTAGAAAGAATTCAGTGAAAGAAAAAAATAAGAGGTGGTAAGAAAAAATGAGAAAAATATGTAGACCAGGTGTTAAAAACATGGAGTTATGAATTAACAATCCTTTTGCCATTTTCTTGTCATACAATGTTTATCTGTTTGTGTTCAGTTCATCTATATAAAACCTTAAAAGGTGTGTGTTATTCTGCCCAATTTATATTTGATGACAATGAGGCTCTGAGTTTGAGTGATTTGTCCAAAGTCATCATGTTCTGGAGAGTTCATGTGTATATAATTGTCTTGGCCAGGACATTTTTATATAGACATTGTTCTATATGACCACTTTTAACATAGGACATCATTATGTTAGAAGTGGTCAGTAAGCCTGAGACATTGTAGAGATATTAGTGATATTCGTTATGACACTAATTCTCAAAGTTCATTGTCCAAAAGGTTTTGTTGGAGAGCAGGGTAGAACTGGGTAGAGGGAGCTTACTTCTGGAACTTACATCTGTCTTCTTCTACCCTCTTGTTTACAGATTGTAAAAATTTTGTTCCTATTCTTAACCAGAAGCCACAGAAAGACTGCTAATGTCAACGTATAGATGATAGCTGTGAAAGAGATA
Source organism: Cheracebus regulus (assembly GCA_963574635.1). Classification (NCBI taxonomy): domain Eukaryota; kingdom Metazoa; phylum Chordata; class Mammalia; order Primates; family Pitheciidae; genus Cheracebus; species Cheracebus regulus. The sequence continues at coordinate 8,158 of CAUYQU010014542.1, read as the reverse complement.
TTAGAGAGATGACAGAGACAGATAATAGATGACAGGTAGATAGAAAGATATAGAGACAGAGTTTTTAATAGAAAACATCTTATACATTTGATGGGGTAATTCTCTTAGCTGGTGTATTATTGAAAAGTTTAATGATAGCTTCTTATTCCCATGAGTCAAAATGCCTCTTACAATTTTGAGAAGCCAATTCCTCTGCTTTGGGAATTTCTAGCAGTCAGAAATTTAATGGTCAGTTAAAATTTGGCCCTTACTGAATCATTATCTATTTTGTATTTTTCTCACAGTAATTCAGGATACTGCTTCCAAGTCAAAAAAAAAAGTAAATAAATAAATACATTAAAATTGGTCAAGATGATTTTGCAGTCAATATATTTTTAAACTATTTTTTGTTTTATTATATTTAGTTTTGATACTGCCTAAAATTTTACCAGCTGACACCAAATTAATTTCTAATTTTAAAAAGTTTTAATTATTTTGTATTGACTCTCACAGACATTATTAATCCATATAAACACATAATTTTGCCTAGTTCATAATTAAATATAATTTCCTTTCTCATGGGCACAAAAAGTTATTGTAATTGTCTATTTTAGTTTGGAATCTGGCAGCAAATATCAATACTAACATCTTATTTCAGAGGCTTTACTGTCTATCATTTATATGCTGAATGCAATTGTATCATTAGTTTAGATTATGGGGTCCAGGGAAGGGATAGCATTAGGAGAAATACCTAATGTAGATGACAGGGTGATGGATGCAGCCAACCACCATGGCAAGTGTATATCTATGGAACAAAACTGCATGTTCTGCACATGTACCCAAGAACTTAGAGTACAATTAAAAAAAATAAATAAAACAACTTGAGTGAGGAAAAATAAGAATAAAACTATGAAGATAAAAAGCTTAAAAAATGTTTACAAGTTATTTTTGTCACCGAAATAAACTTAATAAAATTTTATCTCAATTTGATGTACGTAATTCTTTCAGTGACATTTCTTATTCAATCATGTGTTAAAATATTTTATTTCCTTATTTTCAAAAATTCATTTCTCGTTGAATGGTAAATATTTTTTAAAGGAAGTGGACAATGATTTGATAGATGTCTGAAATGATTTGCATAAAAAGGATATCAAATAATTTGAAGACTTTTATTTTCTATAAAAGTTAAATAAATTATCTTATGAAAATTGTTTTTAATTAACACTAATTTAGATGTTTTATAAAGCTAAAAACTTTGAACGATGTTTGAAAATTAAGTATTTTTAATATAAAGTTTACAATAATGTGAGTTTTGAAAAGTAATCTAATATTAACATATCATACTTACGAGAGATCTGTAACTTATCCTAAAATTCCTGCTAACAATCCAAAAGGAATACACAAATCACTGTGTCACACAATTTGTCACAAATTCAAATTATTTTCTCCACATAAGCTATTTTAAAATTTAAACACATGATGAAGTAGCAGTTTTATTTAATCTTATTCAATTTCAATACTAGATGGACAAGCCACTAACTTAGTATTACCAATGTCTCAGGCATGCAGAGGAAGATTTTCTCTTTGTGTTCTGGTTGACTACTTCCCACCTCTTTGCACACCTGGGGTATTATAAACTTGTAAATGCAAAATTACATCGCATTCTCTCTTCTGTAACTTCTCCCCAATCAAAGCAGATACAACAGGATGAAAGTAACCATCTCTCATGGTAACATCCCTCCAACAGTGTATCAGCTCACTATGGTGTCATACTAGCCAATAATTTCAATGCAAAAATATCTTTACAAATGGATCCTGAAGATTCTTCACACCATGAAAATCATTAGCAAGGGTAATTAACTGAGGCTACTGTGATGAATAGAGCTGCATTACTGATCAGTGTAATAAAGAACAGAAGCCACTAATTACAGATAGAGAGCCTCGAAGCTACTGAAAAATGTAATTTAACACTGCTTCCTGGATTCCACACAGCCAAATATAAGTTTGCAATTAAAACAATAAGGTCTTCCAACAGATAATGTTTTGGGACCAATCCAGGTATAAGAAAATGTGCCCATCTGCATAGAGTGGCTTGGGTCTACTTAAGGATTGTGGCCTAGGAAAAACATTTTAAAAGTTAAAACTGTCTAAACATTCTGTTAGGTATTGTTATTACAACCCTAGCCTTCTATCACATTATCTGGTAATTTCTTTGAATTCTTAAAAAGTGAAAAAGGATTTAGAAGAACATATAGTATAAAAATAGCACAACTATAACAAAGCTATAGGTTCAAAGACTCACTTAGAATAGTTTGTTTCTTAGATACAAGAAAGACATTATTTCAACTGCAGAGAAAGTAGTAAGCTATGAAGCTGTGTTTTCAAATATACTTGACTGTAAGAATTATATGAGGTCCTTGTTACAATCCAGATTCCCGGAGAGTACCTGGGGAACTATAATATAATCTCAAAGAGGAGGGCCTGGGATATTGATTTCAGTGATAGCTCTTCAGCAGACAAGTCTGAGTGCAGTAGAAAGAAATGAGATTTGGGGCTTTAATATTGTTTCTTTTAATGTTGAATCTGCCATTTTATAGCCATATATCCAACTGAGAGCTATTCTTTCTGAGTTCAGTTTCCTTATTTTTAGAATATGAAAATATATCAAATACATCAGGTATGATACATATGTTTCAAATGCATATACATTTTCTATTAATATATTTGTATACAGTAGACAAGCAGCAAATATCAGTTCCCTCCCACTTTCTTCTTTGTAGTATTTGACAGAATTATTTTACCTTTATAGTTTTTTTTTAATTCAGTAAATATATAGTCTCACTAACAGTGATTCATGCAATGAGGGTCACATTGAAGAAAATTAAGCTATGAGAATATTATCTGCTTCACAACTTAAAGCACCCCACAGTATATATGAATATCTCATGCACTTAATCCCACTGTAAAGAAGAGGGAGTAAAAAGACAGACTTTCATTGGTATGTCAGCCTGCAGTGTTTTACAGTACCAGATGCACAAATTGCCTAGACAGCCTGCCTTCTTCTATTATGGTATTGGAATATGGTCGCTGGTATATTCTCCAGTAATAAGTCAAGAGAATTTTAGGATAAAGTAGGGGTTTCATACATTTATATAAAATGCATTTGACAAAATTCTACAGGAGCTTGAAATTTCCCAGAATATGTCAGATAATACATATTATTAGGAAATTTTAATCCTTTGAGAGTTTTCCTACATAATTTGAAATATCCTGTATTTAGAAATAGCTTCTCAATGTCATTACATTCATAAAACCCAAGAGCATGTCTTGGATTCTAATACTACAATTTGAAGTCTGACTCAAAGAGATAATAAAAAACCCTTATCACCAGTTATTGTGTATGACTATCTTCTAATAGCATTAAGATGATAACTGATTTAATAGCCTCCCCAAAATTCATTTGTAAGATTTATGCTGTAAAGAAGTTTAGTTTTTAGGAAAAAAAATGATTATCTTATTTTCAAAAAGTCTAGTTTACAATCTTGACTTTTAATCATGTGTCTGTTTACCTAAATATTTATTACTGGCACACATATGCTTCTGGGCTAGGCCAAATGGGAATATTAAAATTACACACAGAAAAGATAATAAAGATAATCAGTTCTACAAGTAAACATATATATTTTAGTTATACAGCTAAAAATTTGACTATGAAATGTATAACAATCTAGATAAATTTAAAGGAGGACCCAATTATACACAGCGTGGCTGGCCAGTGAAGTACTATAATGCTTTACAACAAATGTAATGCCATAGCCAATTAAAGGTTAACAATGTCAGTAAAGTATTTCAGAGACTTAGACTTGTATTTATGTAATTTCTTGATGTACATACTCATGGGTCAAATTAAGCTCTCTCCAAAATGAAATTAAACAAAAGGTAAATAAATAATATATTGTTACTCTTCAGTTTTTTAATCACTATTTCACAATATTAACATCAAATTATTTTCTTTATCTTTTGGCAATAAAGATTTCATATGAAGTTGCTTTTCAGTGTTTAGCATACCATTTGTCTCTTATCAAATTGGCTAGTTTTAAATCTATTAGATTCTGAAGAGGAATGCATAATATTCAGCCAGACTTCTTCACAAATATTAGAAACTCTCTTGGAATATAGAAGACAGAGAAAAATGTCGTAGTCAAGGCATAGCCATAACGTTTGTAGTTAAAAAAAAAAAAAAGAGCTAGATTTGCAAACAGAATATCCTCTTCCTATTTGCTAAGAGTTATTCTTTACCAACAAACATTGCTATTTTATCTCTCTCCTAGACTCAATGACTAATACAGATCCAAATTTCAAAAATGGAAAGAATAGTAAAATAAAAGGGTGAAAGTTATGACTAATAACAGGAAACTGAGGTAAAATAATTGAATTGGACATAAAGCAAAACTTTGAGCTTTCCAGAAGTCTGAAAAGGAAAGTTTTGGGTTCTAGTATTATCAAAAAAAAAATCAAAAGAATAAATAAGAGCATTGCCTGCACTTAGCTTTAGGTCTTTTCTAAAAGTGCCACTTCATAGCTACCAATATTATTATTATCTCATAGATAATTAATATGTCTGTTGAAGAACGGCATATTACAGAGATATGTCAATATATCATTGCCCTTCCAAAGCTAAGAAAAGTATTTTTTTTTTTAAAGCAAAATGTGAAAACCTAGTGGCTGGTACATAGTAAATATTCAATAAATGTCAGCCTCTTCTCAATGCCTCAATTTTCTTCACTTGTTCTTATTTTATATCTGAAACTAATCAAACTATTATTTGGAGATTTCTATGAGGCTCCCTATAAGTACTGAAATGACATTTGATAGAAATACATTCCAGAAATGGTTCTATGTTAACGCCAATAGTGCCCCTAGACACCAAGATGAAGCACCTCTCAGAGAATTGTTGATTACCATATCCAATTAGTTTGAATAATTTAAAGGAATTTTTGGCAGTTTACTATTTGAAATCTCACGTTAAAACTATACAATAGGAAATTTAAAAGCAATTGTAGAAACATAGAATAGCATAGCTTGAGAAGTATGTGTAACTACTGAGACTAAGACATTCATTAAAGAGTAAGAAGATTAAGAAGTAGATAAAGCTAAAGAAGAGCCTAGAGTCAGGAATTGAATACTTCCCATCACTACCACACACCCTGTATCTGTAAAAGAAAAATATATTTAATCCAATTAGTATTATACCAAGCAGTCACTAATGATAAAGAGACCATTTTGAGTTTTGGTTACATACAAAAACCGAAACATCTTTTTATATACCTACCTAATTATTTTATGTATTTTACATTTAAAATGACTATAATATTTAAAAAACAATTGAGCAATAGAAGAAGGTAAATCATGGAAAAGGAAATAAGAAAGTAAGAGTTAAGACTACCTCATAGAAATACCTACCATAAAGTCCTGAGTAGTTGCAGAGATGTACGAAAATGTTGTCTCTAAACTTTCTAATGGTTAAAGCAATCAGAATGAAATTTAGAAACACAGTGTCTAAAACATTAGGAAAGTGAGGAGGGATAGGAGCCAGCTGTTTAAAAGATATATACTTTTTGCTGATACTGAGGTTTGAAAGGAATTTCTCCTTGGGGATACTGTAAAGAGGAAACTATTCCATACATTGACTGATGTTCTCAATAACCTCTACACAAAAGGAAAGCTAGTGAGGTTCTTATGATTTTTTTTTTAATGTCCAGAAGGTAAACAGGTGGTTAAATGCTCAACTGAAATTTAGAAAAAACAATTCTTTAAGGGCCAAGATATTGCCATTCAAGTATACAGCTCCCTGGTGGTTTCAAATCTAGATTTATTCCTTTGGGATTTAAGAGGAAATTGTATTTTCCTGTGTACAGAGGGCACTCACTGTGATGGGTAGAATGTCCTTATTTTATTCCTTTTATAAGAAAAGGTAATTCCTCAAATTAAACTCCAGTCGAAGCAATGCCATACTTCTGTAAAGAATGTCAAACAGCATGATGGTTTAACGATCAATTCTCTGGAAAGGGAATCACCATGGGAAATTTCTGTTTTGATTTTTCTCTTCCTGAGGCCAGAGCTGTAGTAACATTTTTATCTGGCCTTATTCTCTATCAAAGTTCACTTTGGAAACTTCAAAGGCCATGTTTGGAAAATGAAAATAGCTCTCATTTTCATTCATTTTCATTTCAGCCCAGCATGTAAAAATGGCAATCCTTTTAATCCCAGGGGAAAAAAATGCTTTTAGACAAACCATGTAGGTGTTCTTTTTTTCCGGGAATAAATTAAAATGAAGGTATGAGGAACTATTATAGATAATGCATTGGCACAGTAGGCCACTAAAAACAGAAAAGGTAGAAATCATAATAGCTCTATACCAATTTAAACTTCATATATCTAAGACATGACACATTTAATGAAAGCCTTGAGGGCAACAATGAAATTAAATCATATACACATAGTTGAAGGATCTAATCTTTCCTTTTAATAAGTTATTTTACATATTATTAGTGACCATAAGTAGCAATAGATTGATGTAGGGTACCGATATTTTATATAAAACACATTCCTATTTCATGTTCACATGTTTGTCTTGATCTTTTTCTTGTACCGTCAAGGAACTACAGTTCTAAGGAAAAAAGAAGCACTACATGAGGACCACACAACTCCTGGAAGAGGTTTCCCTGGCAACGCAACTTTTCCATTCATCTGGTTGCAGTATTTTCATACAGTAGCCTATCACCTCACTCAAAAGCAGGGCAACGGAGAGAAAGACTACCAAGTTTTATCTTTAAACTAGACAGTAACCTACTTACTGGTCCTGCAATTAATTTCAGGATATACTATATCCCCTAGTATACCTTGGTTTATGATTACTTTTATGGATATAAAATTTTCTTTAGAAAGATTATTTCCTCAAATAAATTTTTAATATAAAATTATCAGATTTGCCTGAACCACCTTGCATAAAATTTTGAGTCAGTTAATAGGTAATTTTTACAAGTTTATATAATCTTTTATAAAGAACAAAATCTCCAGGATGGTGTTCTTACTATACCATGGCACAACTTATTAGATGGCATGAAAATCTAGATAAAACTTTTATACATGAAGCAAACATTAGTAACTGTAAGAATAATTTTCTTTGGTTTCCATAGATGTTAACTTAGTCTCTAAGATTTACTTAAAAATTTTCCTGAATGTTTTTTAACTGAATGCATTTTTAATTACTATATAATTCAAGATTAATGTAATTTCTGTAACTCCTAAGACAACTTCAAAATCATATTTAAGCTCTAGATTTTACAGTTAGCCTGAACAATATAAACATAGTATGGATTTTATAAATATAAAATAATATACTATTTAAAATAGACGGAGAACCAGGCAGAGGTTCATAATGCTTTATTCAGAATTCTAAATTACTATCTTTGAAAACCAAAATGTAATTTATTTAATGATAAATCTGATTTGAGTTGAGTAGGATGCCATCTATTTAGTTTGAATATTCATATATTCCACTGTCAAAATATGTGGTCACTCACATGTTTCAAGGAATATATAACGTATGAAACATTACTTTCCTGAAATATCAAAACCTCTGATTGTTGTTCCCAAGGTTCAGTAGACATAAATAGGCACATCACTATTGACAGACAGATACATCAATAGAAAATTTCCATATTGAAATAGACTAATTGCTTTTAACACACTGAATAAAATGATAATTCATGAATTCAAACTAATATACAAACAAATAAATAGGTAAAGCAAAAGTGCTCTTCCTTATGATAGGAACATAGCTATGTTTATATCCGCATAGCTATAGAAATATAGACATGATTTTTGCACATGGATTTTGTATCCTGAGACTTTGCTGAAGTTGCTTATAAGTTTAAGGAGATTTTGGCCTGAGACAATGGAGTGTTCTAAATATACAATCATGTCATCTGCAAATAGAGACAATTTGACTTCCTCCTTTCCTAATTGAATATCCTTTATTTCTTTTTCTTGCCTGATTGCTCTGGCTAGAACTTGTAATACTATATTGAATAGGAATGGTGAGAGAGGGCATACTTGTCTAGTGCCATATTTCAAAGGGAATGCTTCCAGTTTCTGCCCATTCAGTATGATATTG
>CAUYQU010014540.1:0-53612 GCA_963574635.1 Cheracebus regulus | reverse complement strand
CCGGAGGCACAAGCAGGACCCTGCCTCACAGAGAAGAGCTAAGTAACGATGACCCTGGCAACAGCATGCAGAATGCAAAAGGGAAGGACTAGGACCAGAAAACCAGAAAAGATTAGTTCAACCATTGTGGAAGACAATGTGAGACAATTTCTCAAGGATCTAGAGGGCAAGTGACTCCCCCTCTTCCAGGCATTTCCAGCCAGTGTTGGCAGCTGCTGATTATTGCTTCTCCTGAAGTTGCTGCAGCTGCCATGTGACAACCCACTGGGCAGGTGCAGAGCTCCCTCCTGCTGTGGGCTCCCCCAGGGGCCACAGCTACCCCCTCAGAGGATCCCAGTCCCATTTCATGCAGGGCACCCTCACCAAGACACCCCCTTCAGTCAGACCACCTGGAAAACCTCCAGAACAATTCTCTCAGCTGCTTCTGGGTGAGCCTTGCAGAGTCTCAGCATAAGTTGCTTAAGGCAGGAAGGAAGGTTACCGAACACACCAAGACAGGGAATTCAGGAACCCAGAAATGTTTAAAAATTATGATGGCATCAGCACAGTGACATAGATATTTTCCCATTTGTCTCTTCCTCCACCAGCACTAAGGGGAAAGTGAAACATTTTGTATGGAAGAGAATATCTTTCAACTAATCAGCCATGGGCTTCTTCTTTGGCAATAAGCAAATTAAAAAATCTCTGCAGCTGGAAAGGAAAATAGTGTGAGGCCCAGGAGAAAGGGCCTGGAGACATGTGTTACCTGTACTGCACAGCAGTGCCCAAGCAAACACTCCAGCCAGCCTCATCCTCAGCAGGGCCTGGCACCAACCTCAGGAGTGAGCTCAGCTCTGGTGGCTTGGGTTATATAGAAACACCTGTGAAATCTGATCTTCTCCCTCCTACCTGGAGCCAAGATTGGCCAAGCTGTAGGATCTGAGGCTGTCATAGGATCACCAGGGTGGTCTAGAGAGGGAGGAGGGAGGTGTGGCTAGATGCTAATCAACGCTGATCTTTCTTAGCCAGGTTCCAGGTTTCACCTAGGCAGAGATATAATGGCCAGGCACTCCTTTCCTCTCCAGGCAGGCTCAGGGGAAGCATCATGAGCTGGCCTCAATTTGTGATCTCCTACCTGGGCAGCCCTCTTTCTTTGGGCTAACTGGTAGCATTTGCAGCTGTATTATGTTGCAGAAGACTCATAATACCCAAGAGGTGACGCAGACCAGGAGTCCTTGGAAAGCTGAAGATACCAGACCCAGAGAGAACCAGGAGACTTTCCCAAAGTCACAGGGCATCAGGGGTAGAAGTAGGGTGAGGTCCCAAACTCCTGACTACCCATCTCTCCCATAGCCTTCTCTGTGTCACTGGAGAGCAAAGGCATGAAATCAGGCCCTTGAGCGGCTCAAGGTGTGAGTGGGACATAGTGGGGCCACTGCAGGGGCAGTGGGAATGTCCAGGTGGATGGCATGAGTACCTGTGTCTACATGTGTCATACAAGGATCCACAGGGCTCAGTCCCAGGGCAGGATCATGGTTAAAAGAGGTTTCTGAGGAAAATAGGCTGGCAATTTATTTTGAGATTACACAGAGAGTTCCCTTATGCTCTAGCAATTCCACCAGTTGTATACTAAAGAGAATTAACAGCATATGCCTAGATATAAATAGAAGCATTACTCAATTAATGGAAGAGGGGATACAATCTGATGTCAGCTGATAAACAGATGAAGAAAACCTGGTATAGCCATAATGGGAATTTCTTCAGCCATATGAAGGAATGGCAGCCAATTTGCCAACCAAAGACTGTTACCAATTTAAACAGCAACCAGGACTTCATGAGGACCCATTTTCCTGAACTCTAACCAACTCCTGATTTTGTCATATCTTTCAATATGTCTTCTAATCAAATACGATCAGAATAATACCTAATGTTATAAAATGCATTTCCCTGAAGTCGAATGGGGCTGGCATCCTTTCAATGCCTCTACTCCCACAGCAGCTCTTTCAGAAATGCATGTTCATATCTTCAGGACAATCTTGTATTGCATCACCCTTCTTATGGTTCATAGAAGCCGCCCTTGGTCTTTCCTTCCCACAACTTTATTTGAACAGGCCCTGATGGGTTCACATTGTGAGGGAGCTTCACAACTCAAGTAGAACAGTGTGACACTGCTGGGTTAGGAGCCATCTAGACACTCAGTGCGTCCCAGCTGAGGAATGGAGGGAGAAAAAAAGTGGGTAAGTTTTCTCTCTGCTCACAATCACTGCAAAAGGCTGTTTTAGTGTTAAGCCTCCAGGTGTTACTAAAGTAAATTGCAATACTTCCTCACAGTTCTCCTTCCTCCTCTTACTCCAGATACCCTGTTCCATTATCCCTCATTCACCCTATTCCTGGCCCTGGGCTGGGAAGAGGACAAAGCTCCCTGCCGTTCGATGTGAATGCCCAGGTGGAGCAAATGCAGGAGCCCATGGAGAGGAAGTGTCTTTTTTCTTGTACCCCAGCCCGAGGATCTTGTCATGGGCTCCAATGGGTCAGAATGGCTATGTGACTCCAGCATGATCCCACCATGGCTGTGGCTGCCTGAAGGAACAAAGACCTAGTATCTTTCCTGGAGGACCCCGGAAACCAAAGTCTTAGGTATCCCAAGTCAAGATGTCCGCTGGGAGGAAAGATTTGGGTTAGCACCAGCTTCTGAGGATTTGCATCCCTCAGATCTTTATCCTCCCAGGTCTTCCCTTGCTCCTACATAGCCCTAAGTGGATTCCTCTATTTCCCTTTGTATGCTCTTCTCTCATAGCCTGCTGCACTAAGACCTGTCTTCTGCTTCTGCATGAGAGGTTAGTAATTCTCTGCACCTTGTTCAAAGACCCCATGTGACTGACTGCCATATGCAGTGTCAGAACTGTCCAACTGGTCTCTCCACAGTTCCAGGTCAGCCATCATCTGCCTCCCCGGTACCCTTGCTCTGACTTTACCAGGAAGAGTTTCAGGGTCTGATTGGCATTTTGTGTGTTGTCTCCCTAGCATGGTTTCCCAGTTGAAAACAAAGAACACCAACTATTTCCAGGTATCTATTTCCACTCAGCACACCCAATGTGTCCTGGAAGCAACTGACCCCAAGCCCAGCTCCAAAAACTAGCTAGTCACTGATGCAGACTTGACTATGTCACCCAAGTTGGTCCAATGGTGTCAAAGGAAGGTGTGACATAGAGGGAAGTGGGCATGGCTGCTCCCCACTAGCTACCATGATGAGGATGAAGCCAACTCGCAGAGCTGCAGAGCAAAGACCACTCCAGAGCTGCTGGTGACGTCAGCCCCAAAGCCTCTGCACATCCAGACTCAGGTGTCAATTCCTGTCCTTGTTGTTTAAGCCAATTTGAGATGAGGTTTCTGTGCCTGTAGCTGAAAACACCCTAAGCTCTACAAGGCTCCCTGAATACCAGAAATTAATGTGCTTGCTCTTTAGAGTGTCTCAGAAGAATGAGAACCATCCATCACCTGCTAGAGTCCCCCAGGCTGAGCAGACCTGCCACCGCACCTCATTTTGGAGACTTCAAACAGCTTGGGCAGGTCGTGCCACAGAAACATCCAGGATTTGACAAAATGCTGACTATGTCAACTTCTCAGAGGCCCTAAGGTATGTGTACATATTGGGTGCTTCCATTTACTACTTCACCAAAATCTTCAGAAGCCAGACACAGCCATCAGAAAATACAACCATCTAAATTGCAAGAATCATCAGAGGGAAATATGCAAAATACTATGCCTGGGAAACATCCACCCTAAAGATTTACATAAAATGGTAGATATTGAGTAAAGTAACTTTAATCTATTGATGGGGCTTCCAAAAATCCAATCTTGGAGAGCCAGGCTATGGCTCAACTCCAAGCCCTTATGTTGGTAACTACAGCTAAGATTCCATATTCATTTGGCAGTATCTTTTTCTATGCTTATTTGTTATCTGTCTATCTTCTGTGAAAGGAAAATAAAAACTCAAAACTCCAATTTACTATGCCAAAAGGAAAAAGGAAACTAAGCCAAAAGCTGAGTCATGCAAGAAGCTGCCTTTCCTTTTGTTCCCAAGCAGAGAGCTACAGATGAAAGGTTAACTATCTCCACAGGTAGTTACTCTATGTTCTCCTTATCTTATGTAAAATGCCGATTTACTTAGTGTGAGACAAACTCATGACTGACTATCCCCTACCTGCTTCTTTTCCCTTTTTTAAGATTATATATATATATATATATATATACACTCTTTGCAAATACTTTGGATCCTGCCATGGGCTCCAGTGGGTCAGGATGGCTGAGGCCTGGGAGCTTCTCTACTCCAGAGAATCCTGGATCTCCCCAAAATTGGTTGAGGTCTAAGTTTTATTTTGCTCTACAACTCCTTCTCTGGAGTTTTACTTGCTTCCAACAAGGAAGGCAAGTTTTCCTGCTTTCCATGACATTGAAAGGCAGGCAAGTCCTTCCTGGAATTTAAGCTTACTTGCAATAGGGAATGTGAGTTTGAGTTTTTCCTGTTTCTAAGATGGTAGACAGCAATCTTCAGCCTGGGCCCCCTTCCTAGGTAAGTAGCTGATCTGGAATATTGTGTTGAAAATGCTCCTTAATGACTAAAAGTTAAGACTGATAACCAGCTGGTCTTAATTTCTCCTTACCAGTAGAGCATTCAGTGTGGCCAGTGGTGAAACAGAAACCTTCAAGTTCCCTTTGACTAAATGCTGAGTCTGTCAACTTCTCAAAGGTCCTGAAGGACATGTCTGTATTGGCTGCTTCCATTTACTACCTCACCAAACTCTCCAAATAGTGTCAACCATCCAAAAAATACAACTATATGAATAACAAGAATAATCATAGTGTTTGGTTTTTTGTTGTTCTTTTGGTCTTTCTCCCATTGGATTTGACTGACTGCTGGACTTAGTCAAATCCAGATAAGAATTCTAAATTACGGAGAATGAGTCCTCTGAATTAGCTACAATCCCACACAGCTGCAAAAACAAAAACAAAAAACAGGCGCTTGATTTCTCTGTTCACTTCCTTTCTTAAAATTTGTTCTTTCACTTATTTTTCTTCCACCCTGTTGCCATCTTCAGTACTAAATGAAGAAAACAATCTAGAAAAGGCTTCTAATAATTTGGATCCCTTAAAGAACTTGGAATAAAGACACCACTCACTCCTTTTAGGGGTGTTCTTCTCTTTTGTGGAGTTTCAACAGTCATGGGCAGATTCTTCTCAGGTCTAAAGCTCTTCTTTTTTGTAATTCATTATCTGGTTTCTTTGGCTTTTGGGGGTACTAGAGATTACCTTGTACTGTGAGAGAATCTGATTTTAGTGTGTGTAATGGTGGACAACAGCTACAATTTTAGGGGTGGCTGAGGACAGTTGACAGGAAATGGTCATTGCTACAGGGAGGTACTCCTTTCTTCACACATTTGGATAAGAAAATTGTGGTTTAGTCCTTAAAAACCGAATGCTTTCTTGGCCCCATTCCTTAAAGAGCTCTATCCTAAAGCCAGTAATCCAATTAAGCTCAGTTAAAAGACCACCTGTCAGATTAAGTTACTTTAATAAAACATTTTCTAAAGAAAATTTACATCATTAAAGGAATTCTCCATTTTGTAAGGGCGTCTCTGTCTCTGCGTCTGTACCAGTAGGTACTTCAGGGGAAAGACAATAGCTTAAAGTTTACGTAACAGACCTTGACTTTGTTTAGATCTAAGTCTGTGCCTTTGAGAAGTACATTTTGTAACCTGTTTGATTGAAGTCATGTCTTTGGAAATGTACATTTAGAGTTGCTTAGTTAAAAATTATTTTGGACATGGAACAGATCATCAGGAGATTAATAATCTAAAGTAGGGGACAGAAAAATTTTGAAAACACACAAATGAAAAATCTAAAATGTATAAGATCTGCCTCTGTCTGTGTCCATCTATATAATTATATGTGTCATGGGGAAGTAATATTTTATGATCAAGTTATATGAAAGAGCTCTAACCAATTATCTGAAAGAGAAGTCTAAGTGTTTATCAGACTAACAAAAACTAGTTCAGAGGCTTTTCAGTTCACATGATTTTAGTAATCTTTTGTAAGATTAATTTGGTAAATTTAGTCTCAAAATTCTCTCCAGTGATTTGAAATCTTAAACTCATGTTATGTTAAATTAAGCAATCCTAGGATTCACTGGGAATTAGACTTACTAAGAGTCAGAGAAGTAGGAGAATAAGATGTGTTTTTGGTTAAACAAAAACGTAAGGATATGGTATTTGCTTAAAAAACAGTATTTTTTTCTAGTATAGAGGACCATTCTACTGGTGTTAAGATAAAAACTACTGCTTGCATCCAACCATTTTTTGACACACTGGTGAGTTTTTGTTGATATCTCTTGGCTAGAGTTCCAAGGTAAAAGCTATAGGATCTCTGTATGGGTGTCTATGTGTGCTTAGATGTATTTATGTGTACATACATCTGTTTGTTTATGTGTTGTGGCCAGAGTATACTAAATTGGCTTTAAAATAAAGTAGCCATAAATTAAGGAAATAAGCCCAAATTCTTTTCAAGTTCATTTGACTTAAGTAGATCATTAATAAATAAGCTAGCTTTAAAATTACGGATAAAATAAAATTAGAGGCATCTTCAGAATTACCAGCATACCTTATTGCTTTTACTTATTAATCAAACAGCTTTATAGTTAAAATCTCTAGTAGATACCATAAGATGTCAAAATTTGGCATAAAGGATATAAAACTATAAGCCCAGCCCAAAACAGAATGATCGTTTTGTTTTGTTTTGCTTTGTTTTGTTTTGAGATGGAGTCTTGCTCTGTAGCCCAGGCTGGAGTGCAGTAGCTCGATCTTAGCTCACTGCAACCTCTGCCTCCCAGGTCCCAGTTCAAGCAATTCTCCTACCTCAGTCTCCCAAGTAGCCGGGATTATAGGCATGAGCCACTGTGCCCAGCTAATTTATGTATTTTTTAGTAGAGATGGGGTTTCATCATGTTGGCCGGTCTGGTCTTGAACTCCTGACCTCATGATCTGCCCACCTCGGCCACCCAAAGTGCTGGGATTACAGGCATGAGTCACTATGCCTGGCCAGAATAATTGTTTTGTACTTTTTTTTTTTTGATAAATAAGGCATTTTAAGGCATTTAATAGTGTTGGTTTAATGAAAACAGCTACATCCTGAGTTGTTGGCAAAAAACAAACAAACAAAATATTTATTTAACCTTAAGTTTCTTAGGTAAACGTGAGAGAGAAAATTAGTTCAGAATTTCTCTACAAATTAAACATTAATATCAAAGGCACATTGATGCAAGACCAGCATCTAGGTGCCCATGTCAAATTAACAATGTTTTCTTGAAGTGTTAACCCACTTTTTAATTTTAAAAATTATGTAAGTTTACAAAAAGTTTTATGGAAATTTTATCTTATGATCAAGATGATTAACCTTTAACAGAATTGAAAGAAAGATTTAACTGGCCTCTTGCTGTCTTCATTATTGTTTGGAAAAATTAAGTCTTCTCTCTCAAAGAATGAAGGTTTTTACATTTTTAGACTCTGTGTTATGACTTTGGCTAAATGAATGATTTATTTTATGATGATCTGTGGTTCTATTTTGTGATATGAAGTGCTGTAAACTTTTGATTTTTGAGACTTTCCAAAATCAAATTCTAAATTCAGTCTTTTTGACCTCATGAATTTTTTGATATTAGGTCCCCTAAAGTCCCAAACAAAGCATATTCTGCTTACTGGTATAATAAAATCAAACAGGAAGCACTGTCAAATATGAAATTGTATTTAACCTTCTTTAGATTACATTTTTATATGTGTTCCAAAAGTGTGTGAGATTCCCAATTCTGATATGTGTTAGCATATGTTATTAGTAATAATTATGACTATTATATAAAATTGTTATATTACAGAAATAACCAAATTTCCTTGTCAAGTGTGTCTTTAGCTATGGCTGTTTCAAGACTTCTGTTATCCACAATTATTGTTTTACCTTGATCCTTTTATAGATCAGTATATAATAGCAGTGGAACTCTGAGGAGTACTCTTAAATGTAGGCTTCTGATAACTTTAGAGATTATGCCATTGAAACAGAGAGAAAAACTTCTAGGACTCTCATGGAAAGCTGATGTATTATTCATGAGGATCGTTGATCCAATATCAAGCAGAATAGGAGTTAAATGCATGGACTGAATTAATAAGACTGAAATAATATTTTATGACTTTTTGTTTTAAACATTTGCTGATTCTTTTTAGTTTTTCTATCAAGAAAATTTTATCTTCTATTAAGCTATTTATAGCTTTTAATTATTGAGTAAAGTATACTCTAGTGAGCAAAATTTAAAACATAATTCCTTTCTGCCTAGCTAATTTCTCCAAAATTTGGAAACTATTTGTGAGTATACTTAATTTATGGCAGTATAATTATTTGCATATGTTCAGTAAGAATGTTTTTTTATAACAGGGCATAACTGAAGACACTGGTTATTTTACCAGGGCTTTGACTGGAATTACATATTTTTAGACTGCCTCGAGAAAATGAGCTGACCTATAGAGCCAATAAAAGCCCCTTAGAAAAACTGACCTCATGTCTTATCCTTTACAGGGTCTTGACCAGTGTTAAGTAAAGAATGTCACTTTCTGACAGGCCAAGGCACTTCAAGTTTTCTAGAGGCCTTCAAGAGAGGAATTCACCAAATTCATACAGGCATCTCAGGCACAAATAAATCCTTGGCTAGGCTAGAGGCTTTTTATTTATTTGGTTTTTTTGAGACAGAATTTTGCTCTAATCACCTAGGCTGCAGTGCAATGGTGTGATCTCGGCTGACTGCAACCTCTGCCTCCCAGGTTCAAACAATTCTCCTGCCTCAGCCTCCCAAGTAGCTGGAATCACAGGTGTGTGCCACCACACTCAACTAATTTTTGTATTTTTAGTAGAGATAGGATTTCACTATGTTGACCAGTCTGATCTCCAACTCCTGACCTCAAGTGATCTGCCCACCTCGCAGCCTCCCAAAGTGCTGAGATTACAGGCATGAGCAACCATGCCTAGCATGGGCTAGAGGCTTTTTAAAAGGTCTGATCTTAGATTCCTTATGGAAAAGATTTCAGCAAAGCCACTTTTTAAAAAAGAGAGGGAGACAGCCTATAGGGCAAATTATTATTCTTGCTGCACTTTATGCAAATAATCAAGCCAAGATTAAAACTTATTTTACAAATAAATTGGTTGTACTATAATTTTGTCTTTAATAAAATTGGGGAATCAGAAAGAAAAAAATTACACTTCAAAATAAACTATAATATACTTATTATTAATGTCCAGCCTTGTCCTATTTTCCAATTTTTATTATTTTCTACAATTTGAACTGAATCCTAATTTTTTTTCTGGCTACATTTCTCCAAAATAATGTTTAAAATGTTTTTCCTTCTTTATTTTCTTTTTTTTTTTTTCATTCTTTTCTGATTTGAAATTGCTAAAATTTAAACTGTGTTTTCTTAAAGGCTTGCAAACTGAAGCTAGACATCAAACTTCAAAAGAAAATAATAGCAACCTATTAATATACATAAATCATTTTTATACCTGCCCAGTGATGTATAGAGTTCTGGGTAATATGTTCCATATAAGATTTCCAGGATTGTTCTCCCTTTTTTTGTTGTTACGTATTATTTCCTCCTTTTATTCCTCTTTTTTTTTCTCTTCTTCCCCCCTATTTTTTCTTCACAGGACATGAGACTTCACAACCTGCTAAAAATGAGCTTTCCTAACAACATAGGACCTATCCATCTAGGAATAAACTGTCCTAGCCATGAGAAAACCCAAAAACAGAGACACATTTCTTCTAAAATACTCTCTCCAAAAGGTTTTAAAAGTAAAGGAAGAGAGAAATGTGAAAGAAGAATAAAAACTCTGGACACCAATTTACTCTGCCAAAAGGAAAAAAAAAAAAAAAAACTAAGCTGAAAGCTGGGTCATGCAAAAAACTACCTTTCCTTTTGTTTCTAGGCATATTCACATTGTTTGTAAAATGTCTTCCGTATATGTAGGGTTATTTTTGTACACAATATAGGGTCTGCATACATTTTCCCTTCTTTTTTATCTAATCAGTCTTACTAGTGGTTTGTCTCTCACTAGCTTCAAAATAAAGCACACAGACTTTGGTTTTGTTGGTCTTCTCTGATATTCTTCCTTAGGTTGACATTACTAAAACCTTAATACTCACTTTTTACTTTTTGTTTCTAAGTAAATAAAATTTAAGTCTGTATAATTACCTTTAAATGCCACTTTGGCCACATCTCACAAAATTTGTTATGTGCTATATTCGCCATCATTATTTCAAAAATGTTCAATCACTTCTATTACAATTTTCTTTTGTACTTATGAATTATTTTGGGTTTTATTTTTACACATGAATAATTTGATACTTTTGTTAGTTATTTATGATTTAATTGCACTGCAGTTATGGAATATGGTTTATATGGCATTGGCTTGTTAGAAATTGTTAGATTTTCCTTAAACTCTATTATATGATTAATCTAATACCACTGTTTTCTGACTTATGAAAGCAAAGTTCGGGTACAGAGTTGTAGTGCTGTTTTTGTAAGAGCCATTTCCAAGGTGTCCTTCATCCTAGAAAGCCCCTGAGTAACTTAGTGGGGATCCTGACACCACTCCACGTCTGGAGAGGCTAGAGCCCTTAGTCACACAGATTTCATCACCTGTCTCATCCATCACTATGGCCTGTGCTTAGCTTTGTCTGGAGTTGATGGAAATGTGACTCCCACATTAAACTCCATGATGATGGCCCTGATAGCAGGGCAGTAACTTATTGCTAGGTTGCTAATGCCTTCCGTGGTCTTATCATATTATTCAGAAATTCTTTCATTTAGGATATATGGCTGGAACCCAAAGTTAGAGTTTCCAAAGTGGCAGACAAAAATAAAAATGCTAATAACATTTTATGCTAAAATCCACTATAGATTTTCATGGAGTGACTGATGGGGCAAAGGGAGAGAGAGATGCATTGACCTGAGGAGTTCAAAAAGGTGGCATGGAAGAGGTGGCCCTAAAGATGCATCAGGAAACACTGATAGAGGACCCTCAGAGGAGGGCAGATGAGTCAGATGGGGAAGAAAGATATGTTCCAGGCAGAGGGGATGGCGTGAGTGAAAACATGGCTCTGCCAAACAGTTGGTGTTTCCAGAAGTCTCCATGAGTTATGCCTGGCACATAGAGAGGCTTCCAGAGGAGAAAATGAGAAGGGAGGACAGGTGTAGAAGCCACGCTGTGCAGGATTTTGAGAAGCCATGCTAGGATGAGAAACTTGCCTAAAAAACACGAAACAAGTAGGGAGTTATTAGCAGGGTCTGAAGGTGGATTCAGTTTTATTTTACAGGCTTGCTGCTTTAGATGAGTGGAAAATGAAGTAGAAGAGGTCAAGGTCAACTCCATCCTAGAAAACTACAATACCTTCAGCAAAGACAACTCACATCCTGAGCACTCACTTGGGTGCAGGAAGTGCCAGCAAGGTTCGCTCAGTTGGCTTCACTAGAATGATCCAGATACAGGGAAAGTTGTTCCAAAGGGAGCTGAGGAGCCAGCCCTGAAGCATGCATGAAGGGGCCCCCACATTCCCCAGGCTCTGAAAGCAGAAGGAAAGGACATCAGGGAACCCCAGGGCTGCTCCAGGACCTGAGGGGCTGTGCCATTCCCAGGGCCCATATCCGTGTTCATCCTCCTGACTTCCCAGCCCTCGGGAACAGCACACAGCAAAGATACCCAGAGTGTGAGGCTCCCACAAACAGTGTGGGCTTTTTTGTTTTACTCTTCTCAGAGCTGTTAAAGGGACCCATGCCAAGATTCAAAGGGCTGTTTCTTGTTGCTCAGTAGGAAACAGAGGAAATTTAACACGAATCCCTCAAACATTCTTTATTTTCACTACGTTTGGAAGATTCTTGAGCAGAAATCCAAGGCCAACATCTCATTTGTATTCCCTGGAGTTCTTTTACTACTGCAGGCCAGAGAGACAACAAATCACCAGATCTGCCTCAAGACAGAATGCATTAATCAGAATTCTCCAGAGAGACAGAACCAACATGATAGATGATTGATAAAGAGAGATGATAGATGATAGGTAGATAGATAGATGATAGATAGATAGATAGATGATAGATATAGATAGATAGATAGATAGATGATAGATAGATAGATAGATAGATAGCATTAGGAGAATTGAATCCTGGTATTATGGAGGCAGGGAAGTCTCATGAGAGCCCATCTGCAAGCTAGAGACCCAGGGATGCCAGTTGTGTGGTTCAGTACAAGTCTGAAGGCCTCGCAATGGGAGATGATGATGGTGTCATTCTTAATCTGAAGATGAAACCTGAGAACCTGTTAGTGCACTGCTGCAAGTCCTAAAGTCCAAAGGCCAGAGAACCAGGAGTTCTGATGTCCAGAGCAAGAGAAGAAGGGTATCCCAGCACCAGAAGATGGAGCACACGATTGCCTGGTTCCCTGGTGTTTATGTTCTACCTGGGCTCCAATGAATTGAATGGCGACCACTCACAGTGACGGTGAATTTTTTTAGTTCAGTTCACTGATTCACACCCATCTCCTCCAGAAACACCCTCAGAGAAACATTCAGAAATGCTGCTTTCCAGTTATCGGGATGCCTTTTAATCCAATCAAGTTGAAACTTGTAATTAACCATCACAGAGGCTAAACTACTCAGAAAATGAGAATCCACCTGCTTTGAAAAGTGCATCGGAATGGGCTCCCATTACTCCCAGTAATGAGGGCTCAGTTTCTACACTGTATAATGAGGACAAATATAGAAGTTTCCTCGAGGGTGTTCTAGGAGCCAATGTGTTCCTATTTTAAAAGGTTTGTTCTATACCTGGCAAGTCCTCTGTCCTTGGTAAACAAATAAATTAATAAGTTGCCTGGATCACGAGAAAATCGCTTCTCCCTCCAACCAGCGTCCTCCATGCAGCAGTTCTTCCCTCTTCCTTCACAGCTCTTACTTTTGACTCTGAAGACGAAGCTTCCCATCCACTCTCCAGACCCCAGGAATTTAGAGGAGGTGCCTATCCCCCTGGGACACAGGCTCTGTAGAGAGGCAGCTCCTTTCTCTGCCTAGTGAGGCTTCCCACTGGCTTGCAAAAATTAAACCATGGAAAACCAGGACATAGCTAGATTCAATGGACAATATATTGCTAACTACAGCTACAATTCCATATTCACAGTGCAACAAATAACCCCAGTACCATTATGAATAATTATTGCTCATCTTTGGTATAGAATCAGAACGCTTTAAATTAAACAGACCCAGGAAGTTCAAAAGACTTCATTTTCAATGAACATATCCAAATTCCTATATAAACTGATGCTTTGGTTTCACCTCTCTCTCTCTTTTTTTATTCTGTGGTAATAGCCATCAGAGAGACTAAGCACTTAAGACTTAAAGTCTACAAAAATACCAAATGCATCACTGAATTTTACTCTATTCCAAATTAGCTTATCACTTATCATTTGGTAACTGCTCTTATTAATGAGTTGTATAGCTTTTAGCTTGCAAGCCAGCCATTATCTTGAAATTCTTTCATGCACTGCTTTTGACCATCCAACTCATCTCACATATCAGAGGTTGTTTCAGCCATTTTTGACATGGAGAGCATAAAATATTCTTTTCTGCTTAGAGGGGAGATTTTTTTCTATTTAAACATGAAATGCTTTTCAAGAGTTAAAAAGCATTTCTGTTTTTAAAATCATGGTGGTATTTATTGATTGCAATGTGGGGGTGAAATGTTAGCCAATTACATTTACATCCTAATGAGTAACTGGTTCATTGCCACCAAAAGGTAAACATTATGACCTTAGTAACTGTGTCTCCAATAGCAGAAAGAAAGAGAGAGAGAGGAAGAAAGACAGAAAAGAAAGAAAAAAGAAAAGAAAAAAGAAAGAAAGAGAGAGAGAGGAAGGAAGGGAGGAAGGGAGGGAGGAAGGAAAGAAAAGAGAAGAAAAGAGAAGAAAAGAAAAAAAGAAAAGAAAAGAAAAAGAACATCACCCCATTTTCACATTGCTCCTTATATCCAAGCTGATTGTGGACACCCATAAATGTAGGCCTAAGAAACTTTTATTACAATTATCCAGACTTATACAGTTCAAAGCTATATGCCAACTGATGAATTTATTTGTTAAAAGAAAAAATGTCCAGGGCAGAGGGAAGGGTGATGTCAGCAAGATGGCAAAATAGGAACCCCTAGCTCTCACTTCTCCACACAACAACAAATTGGCAACCATCCACAGACATATATACCTTTATGGAAGCTTCAGGACCCAGGTAGGAGGTTGTGACACCCCACTGGAACCCAAGAGCATGGAAATCTGCTTCTAGAAGGTATATCTGTGCCCCAGGAACAGTCCATCTACCATAGCCTCAGCTCTAGACCCCAAACCAGCCTGCATGGTCAGCTCTAGCCCTGCTGTCCACAGAGTTAAAGGCAGTCTCTTTTCTCTGGGGCCCCCACAGAAACTATATTCACCCACACCCATGATAACAGGACTGCCAACCATGGACCCAACTGAAGACATGAAAGAAGTCCCAAGACCAACGGCCATCCCAGCTTGACTGCAGTCCCAGAGGCAGCATATCTGTCTTGGGACCCAGTAGATCTTTTCCTGCAAAATCCAGTCTTCAAAGATCAAAAGAGGTGACTGATCCTTCAGATGCCCAGACACCAATGCAAAATTACAAGGACCATGAAGAATCAGGCAAACATGATCCCATCAAGGGAAGCTAATAAAGCTCCAGTAACTAACTCTAAAGAAGTGGAAATCTATTGCTTGACAAATAATTCAAATAATTGTCTTAAAGAAGTTCACAGAAAAGAACAGTTTTAGTGCTACATGAAATCTGCAAAACAACAATGAACAAAATTATAAGTTCGTTAAAAAATAGAAACATAAAAAAGAAACAAGCAGAAAATTCACAGCTAAAGAATACAATGACTGAGCTGAGAAACTCAATAGAGTTCTTCAATAGTAGTCTCGATTAGCAGAAGAATCAGTGAACTCAAACACTGGTTATTTAAACTCAAACACTGGCTTTTGTTTATCTGGTTAGATAAACAAAAAGAAGACAAATGAAAAAGAGGGGAGAAAGACTGTGGGATTTAGGTGACACCATCAAGTACACCAGTGTATGTATTCTGAGAATTCCAGATGCAGAAAAGAGAGAGAAAAGGGAGAAAAACATATTTAAGAAAATCATAATTGAAAATTTCTGGCATCTTGGCAGAGAGACACATCCAGACTCATGAAGATCAAAGGTTCTCAACAGGTCGAATCCTAAAAAGTTTATGCTGAGACACAATATAATTAAATTTTCAGTAGTCAAAGAGAGAATTTACAAAGCAACAAGAGAAAAGCAACTTATCATATGCAAAGGAGAACCCCTTAAGACTATGAGTGAATGACCTCATAGCAGAAACTTTGGAGGACAGGAGAGAGTAAAAATAATAAATTCAAAATATTAAAACATAAATCAGCCAACCAAGAATAATTTAGATAGCAAAACTGTCCTTTGTAAATGAAGGAAGTGTAAAGACTTTCCTAGACTAACCATAACTAGGGGAGTTCATCAGTTCATCACCACTAGACCTTCCCTATAAGAAATGCTAAAAGGAATTATTTGAATTGAATTGAAAAGAGACTAAAAAAAGTGAAAGTCTAAATTTCATTGCTAAAGGTTTTCCAGTCTTCTGTGTCTGATGATTGTTATAGCACCTGGACCTCCTCTCCCCTCTCCCCTCAGAGACTCTGGAGTGACCAACCATTCTGGCTTGTCTGGGATTGAAGGGTTCCGTAACTTGAGGTTTGCAGTGCTAAAACTGGAAAAGTCCCAGGAAAATAGTACTGACTTGGTTCTCCTACCAGAGTTCTGAGTGTAATTTAAAGGAAAATTCAGTGTATCAGAGAAAGGGAGAAGAGACAGAGATTGTATTAACCGGGTGGCCACCCTGACACAATGGGAGCCAACCAAATCCTGACCAAACCTAACAAGAGAGTCTTCCACAAAGATTTAAGGGTGCCAGTAGCTTCCTGATACCCCCTCACCAACTCCACTCCTCTCCTCACAGCACACAGAAGGCATCCCTCCGGGAGAAGGTGACAAGCGGGGGCAGTCACTGTGGCTCTCTATCCTGAGAAGTTACTGATCCTGTGTTCCCTGTGAGTTTCTTCATAATCTTCCACCCCCACCCACCCCTCCAATACAAAAGTCTGAACTTGGCACTATCCCTAGGTACCCCAGGCCCACACTCAGCCCTTCAGTATTTACATACTTGGGAGAAGACAGGTATCAAGAAGCAAAGACTCTCCATCTTTGCCACCTGTAGCCCCATACATAGAAAGCTGCAAAGGTGCACGGGGTGGAGGTGGGTTGGTTGAGGAGAGATTCTAACTTCATCAGAACACAGGAAAGCCTGGGTGTCTGTGCACCTATTCCAAGCCACCTTGAGCGTGGAGAGTTTCCCACTAGGCCATGAATGAGGATGGAGCAAATTTTGAAAGAGTTCACTCCTCTATGTTCCCTACTAGCTCTGTACAAATCTTAGATCTCAATCAGATGAGTCATAACTCAGCATGGTGGCCTCACCTCCCTTGGCCTCTCTCTTGTCCTGAGCAGCTGTCCCAGGCCAAGCCCTTCAGACCATCAGGGCTCCCACATGACTCCATCACTTAATCTTGGAACTTAAGCCTCTGGAAGATACTGTTGCAGAAACAAATGTTTGTCTCTGATTCAACAGGGATGCTGTTCCTCATTTCAAAGCTTGGACAAACCATATGGATTTCCAGGCACTTATACAGGAATAGAGTTCCAGGGAGAACAGAACTGTCACCTGAAGATTGGCTCAGGCCAGATATCCAAAGTTGGGGCTGAGGGGCATCAGACTTCCTCATGGCTAAGAGGAGCAGGAGAGGGAATTTGGGCTGGGCTCAGGCAGGGGGAGATGACACAGGACTCCGATGTGTGCCATCCCACAGCCTCCACCATCTGACTTCCTGTCTTTGACCTGCCCCTAACCTTCACCCGGGCCGCCTACCCTTCCCCAGGGGTCCAGAGTAGGCCAAGTAACACAGCCGCTGTTTTCATCAGAGCCTGTAGGAGCTTCAACAAGGCTTCTTCTTTCCCAGGTAGCTTTAGATTCCACACTTGCTAAAATACAGATGCTTTCCAAAAAAACGTAATGCCAATGGAGGAAACTTGGACATGGCAGCAGACCAATGAACGCTTTTGCCAAGCTCTCCTAGTGTATTTGCCCCTTTCTGGGTGAACTGTAGGCAGTGGGGTGTTGGGAAGTCTTTACCAATAGGCTCTGGGGAGGGGGAAGCCTCCTTTGCAGCATGATTTCCACGGTGTGAATCCTCCCCCAGTGGACATTTTATACCAACAATATGACACCACTACATGTGGAGCTGGAGAGCTGGGCAGTCACTCAGCAGTAGACAGTATTTCCAGCAGACACACATGACATGATGTAAATATCCTTGGGCACAGATAAATGGAGTCAAATAACCAGAAAGTTCTGAGTTTTGGTATTTCATACTTTTGTTCTTAATTTAATTGTAAGATTCTACAATTTCATTTTTAATTGTGGCCATATACCATCCAGCTTGCATAATTTCTGAAAAAGCAGCATTTCACAGACACAGGTTTCCAGAGAGGACCTTCTCCCTCTAGCCAGCGCACACCTGGGTGGCCTCACCAAGCACTCGGGACACTGAGTATTCCAGCCAACCCAGGCAATGCGGGAAGACTCTGAGGTCAAAGGTTTTATCTCCTACAGGAACCAATCAGGGGCTGGGCTGCTCCTGGTTCCCACACACCAGAAGCCACTCAGGTGCCAGCAAACCTGCAGAGGATAGAACCCCTGCCCAGGGTAGAACCCCTTGCTGGCCATTGCTGGGATCCAGATGCCAGGGACAGGGCTGGAGGGGACAGGACCTCAAGGGGCTGCTGGATGCCACCTTTAGCCTGTGGTAGGGACCAGACAGAAAGGGGAGCTACCATCACTCTGTTGTCAGACAGTAGATCAGATTCTGTCCCCTTAAAGTAAGGAAAAGGGGCCAGGGCAGGCTTTCACAATAGTCTTTTATTACAGCTGAAAACTGTGGAACCCCTTCCTATAATGGACAACGACTGACACACAGTAAACACAGTCACAAGTCCCTCAGGAATTAAATAGCTCCAAGGTTGTTCTGCAGCGCCCTCTAGCAGTGGCAGGTAGGATAACAGGAGAGTGGTGAGATGGTGTGGTTGGAAGGGGCTGGAGGGCAGCCTCTGTCCCTACAAAGACACAGGAGACAGCTCAAAACAGGTGCCATGTGGCCCGGCCTTGTGTTGTCCTGGCCCCTGGTTGTCAGTCATTCTGCTGAGGGTGGAGCCCAGGGCAGGATTACTGGGCTCTGAGCAGGTCCTGGAGGTGCAGAGAGCTTGGAGGAGCCACCATAGGTCCAGTGAGTAGTCCCATGGGGCCAGCTGGGGTATGAGTGCTGTGTAGACATCACAACGCTCTTGTAACCCCTCCTATTGCACCTGGTATCACATCCCACACAGGAGCTGCAGACAGGAGTGTGACTGATGCAGTTCTCTGTGCAAACTCGATGGGAGGCCAGGCCTCCTGGACTCATGGTGCCTTGGGGATGGTGGAACAGAGATGCTGGAACCCAGGACCAGGAGTCAGTGACCCCAACTCAGACCCCAGCTCTGCCACTTGATGCCTGAATCCTGTGCAGTTCTGTGCTGACTCACATCTCTCAGCCTCAGTTTCCATCCCTGCCAGGCAAGAATGATAATACCTGGACACACAGAGGATTAGAAGATTATGTCCAAGGTGCCCAGCTGGCAGAAGATGCTTAATCAGTGTTTCCTCTGTGGCATGTTCTTATAGATGGCAGAGACTGGAGCAAATGTGAATCAGCAGAAATGAGGCACTTCAAGTCAGTGGTACTTTGATATGATCTTTTGAGACTTGGAAAGTAGGTCTTTCAGGACCATTCAGGGCAAGCCTGCTGAGACCCCGGCCCCAGGATCCCCTCATCCTCACCACAGGGACCCACCGCCTCCACTGCTTCTTATGCACAGGTCACAGCCTAGACTCTTTCAGAGGGATTTAAGGGGCCCTAAACCAGCAGCTCGCAATCTTGGAACAACCTGAGTCTGGTGGATCACCAGTCTCCAGACCTACCCCTTGGTTAGATTCTCATCTAACTCTCCCAGGTGCAGCCTGGCAGCAGCAGGTTCAAAAGCCCCTGGGCCATTCTCATGGGCAGTAGAGCTGAGAACCCTTGCCTCAAACTACAGTCTCAGTTGCTGGGAAGCACAGCCACCTGGCGTCAGCCCAATCCTCCCTGAGGGTGATGTGGATGGTGGAGGGGTCGCTTCACCCAATCAAGCCCACTTCTCTGTGTCCTCTGTGACTGGACCTTTAGTCACACTCTGAAAGCTTTAGTCCAGAGCCCCTGTCACCAGTGGCTCTGTCTTCTACTCCACCTGTCACCTGGACCTTGCTGCCTCTTGCTGCCAAACTCATCTCTCCCTGATAGCCACACACTTGGCTGGGCCCTGCTGACAAAGGGGCCATTACCTCCTTCCTTGAGGGGCTGCCAAGTGACTAAGACTGTGGTGGTCATCTGTGAAGAAGCACTAAGGAGAGAGGACACTTCAGGAGGTGGAAATGCTTCCAGTAGAAGTAAATTTCCCCTTTATAATGGTGGGGTCATGCATGACCTCTCTTTGTATCCACAGGTCCAAGCACAGAACCTGACGTGTGGCTGGCACTCACTGGGACGACTCAAGGCAAGCCTGCTGAGCCCCCAGTCCCAAGGTCCCCCTCATCCTCACAGCAGGACCCATAGCCTCCACTGCTCCTTTTCAAGTTCAGGGTACAACCTGGACATGAATGAATGAATGAATGAATGAAGTTGGGATTCCATGTTGGGTTCCCAGCCTCTGAATCTTTTGTGAATTATCAGATGTCTGACTTGTTACTTTGTTCCTCTGATAGATGTGTAACTCCAACCCGCACACCACTCCAGATTCATGCTTCTTCTGCATCTGCTCAGATCCAGTCCTGGGCTGATGCCTGTTTTCCATCACACTGACATTGCTTTTCAGGGCAGATTCATGGTCACAGGGTGCCCTCAAGGCTTTTCTTAACCGCCCCAGCCTGGGAGGCTGAGGGTCACTTACCCTTAACCTCCCAGGCTGGGGCAGTTAGGGAAAGTGTGAGAGATTAAAGGTAAGTGTGGGAGGTGATGGCAAGGAGAATGAAAACCAGGGAGAGACAGTCCCTGGGGCACCCTAGCTCCTCTGAATCCTGGTAGAGCCGGAGACTCACCCTGCATCCCATGGAGGCTCACGGCCTCTCACCGCAGCTGCAGGGGTGAGCAGCTCTCGGGCAGCCCTAGTCAGAGTCTGCAGCTATGACCAAGTCTCTGTTGGAATTCTCTGTCCCCTCGTCCTGGGGTCTCCCCTGCAGCTGTTGCACTGTTGGGATCTCACACAGCTCAACTCACACATCTAGAGTTAGGTTGTCTTTGCTGTCCCCTCCTGGGACAGGGGTCCTGAGGTTGCCTTCATGGGGCAAACATTGGTATTGCCAGGGCAGTACACAAAAGCTCCCATTCCTGCCAAGCCTGACCTAGGAGTCCTGAGCCTGGTTTCACTCTGATTTTCTAGGCAAATTCACTGCTTCCTTGGAACCCAGCTCATCCCTTTGTTTTTTCTAAACTCCTTGGGTGACCTGTCAATCTCCTTCTCTCTAGAGACTTCATGCAAACAGAACTCCCTTCCTAAGGTATCTAAGGAGTTTGCTTCTTTCCCTGAACCGCCCCAGCCTGCAGTTCTGCAGATGTCAAAAACCAAAAGAGGCAGATCCCTAGAGAAATGGGAGCTCAGAGGCTGACCACTGGTGCTGCACGTCTTCCTTCCCAGCGTGAAGGTCGCCACAGCCAGGAAGACCCCAGCAGGGATGGCAGTGCTGTGATAGCTCCCCTGGGAGCTGGCCATCTCCTCCACATCAGCCACCAACAGGTCTAAGAAGGAGAGGAGATCGCAGTAATAGAGTAGGGACCAGGATGCAGCCTGGCAGAGGAGAAGAGGAAGACAAATGAAAGCCGTGGCTCCCCGTGCATGATAAAGGCAATTAGAACTGTTTGGTGGGAATAGATAAAAAACTTGGAAAAGGAAGTGCTAGATGGGAAACTGAGGGCAGACCCCAATGGGCAGCTGAAGTGTCAGACTAGAGAGATTTCACATTTGTCAGCCAAGGAGAGTCAGGGAAGGTTTTCTGAGCAGAAACTGGGAACTGGGCTTTGGGAGAACAAATCTGGCCTGGGGCTCCAGATGGATAGAAGGGGAGAGAGTTGGGCATTTTAGACTAGCTAGAAAATGATTACAAGAGTCCTAGGTAAGAGGCCCCCAGGATGTGAACTACTGCAGCGGCTGCGGGGAACAAAAGGAAGAGAAGGAAAGTTAGCCTGTGCCTGCAGGTGCCATCGCCCTGCCCTGCTGTCCTTTGCTCCTCGCTCTGGCCCCGTCGCATGTACCATGCATGAGACTTACTCTGAATTGCATCTTTTCCTGCAAGACTGTAAGCCCATCAAGGGCATAGATTTGATCTACATCTCTTTATTTATCTGTCTCTTGGCGCATAACAGGCCTTTGTTAAACATGCACTGAATGAATGAATAAGTGAGGAAAGATTCCAGAATCAGCTGGACATGAAGATGGCCTGAACAGGAATCAAGAGGAGAAAGAGCTGTCAAAGATACCTGTGGGCAGCGCCCTGACCAAGGAGAGGGTATGTGACAACTGCTGCTGCCCCATCCACCCCCAACACCATGGCCACCACGTCCATTGACCTGGCCCTAGTCTGGGCCAGAAATCCTGGACAACACTCTGCAAACATTCATTCCCTCATCCACACCCACAACACAGCAGCAGGTGCGCTCCCTGTTCTAGAGAAGAAAAGTGACATGGCTTGTGCCGAGCAGAGCCTGCCAGCGGTCAGAACAAATCCATGCTGCTGGCATCCCCACGGCCCTGTCTAGACCCTGATGTCAACACATCTGCTGTTATAGTTGTCATCATTGTGAGGAATACTGTCATCATTAGTGTTGTTAACATGGGTGAAAACAACAAGAGTAACAAAAACTACCATTTACCAAGCACTCAATGACTTGCACCAGGCACAGGCTGAGGTGTTTTCTCCAAAATTCCTTTATGTAACTCTCTCAACAGTGCTAAGAAGTAAAAACATTTTCATTTTGCAGATGGGAAGCATGGGTTCTGGGAGGTCAGGTCTGTGGGACATCCAGGTCAAAACTCTCTGGACCATGTCCCTTCAACGGGTCCTCCAAGGACCATGAGCCTTGGGGTAGGTGGGAACCAGGTCTGATTCAACTCTGTATGGCCAGGTGTATCACAGTGGAGTGCTCAAATTGGAGTTGGAACATGAAACCAAGAGAAACATCCCAAGTCCCTGAGCGTCAGGGGTGTGGGCCCCGCTGGCCAGTGGGGTCTGAGAGCGACCACCTACCGAGGCTCCTCTTCTTGGTGTGGTGGGTCTGCAACTGGATGGGACCCAGGACGACATCCACCTTTTCCTGGTAGGAGCCCACATCCCTCTTGGACCTCACCACACAGCCTCGGTAGCAGCGGGAAGAGTAGTCGTACGCCCTGCACACCACCATTTTACACTGCAGGTACACAGAGGGGAAGCGGTTCAGGAAGTGGAAGGCACTGAATTGGAAGCGGGCAATGCCAGGAGACGGCTGTGAGTAGGTCTGGTAGCTTTCATCCTTCACGCATCTGGAAGAGAATAGCAGCCCCTTAGCTCTCACCAAAGCACGATTCCTCAAGACTCAGCTGTGCCAGGTGAGAAACTCCACAGCCTGTCCTCACTGCCCTGGCCTCCTGCACACGTCACCTTCCTTTTGTCAGAATGTGTGGCTCAGACACTCACTGTAGGTCCTGCAGACAAATCCTGGCAGCTGAGGTACCTTACCAGTATCTTTAGGCAGCAAGTCCTGTGGGGGCTTTCCCAATAGATAAGCAGGCTCCATACTGCATAGTGGGTTGGGACCTAATCCCACAATGACCACATCCTCGATGGCTCCAGGTAAGCCAGGTGAGTCAGGGAAATAGCTGGAGTTTGGAGCCCAGGAGCAGGACCCAGAGACAGAGCAGAA
Organism: Cheracebus regulus; assembly: GCA_963574635.1. Classification (NCBI taxonomy): domain Eukaryota; kingdom Metazoa; phylum Chordata; class Mammalia; order Primates; family Pitheciidae; genus Cheracebus; species Cheracebus regulus. The sequence goes on along the minus strand of CAUYQU010014540.1, from coordinate 30,368 downwards.
AAGAAAATGACCTTTCCTTCTCTCTCCGGGTGCCAGAGCCAGGCAAGGTCCCATTCGGCCGCACTAGGGGTACAGTGCCCTGGCCCTCCCTCTCCCAGGGCGTCTCTCTCCTGACCCTCCTCAGCCTGCCCTGAGCTCCGAGAGCTGTACTTTCCACACTGGCCTGCAAATCCTCCAGGAGCCCCTACCCCAATATCAACTCCATCCTCTTTCCCTTGGGCGTCTCCTCTCAGGTGGTGTCAGAAGGAAAATAACCTCAGGATATACTTACAGGACTTTTCCTAAGATATGGAAGAAGCAGCTCACACTACCCCAGTTCTTATAGAATGGTGGGATTTTGAAGGACATGGGAAAGAGAAGAGCCAGGACGGCTGGCCCACTGGCCTAGGATGGGCATTTCTCACAGGTGGTGGGTGTGGCCTCCAGGGCGGCCTGGCTGCACCCGAGAACCTGGCCAGGGCCCACTCCCCTCTTTCTGTCTTCCAGAGCCTCCTTCCTTCCTCCATGTGCAACCCAGATTCTCTCAAACACTGAGATTTTTTTTTTCACAGCAGCTCCCTTAGTGGCAAAGGAGGAAGCAAAAATAGCCAGAGGCTTGTTCAGAGGTGGGGTCCTTGGGAAAAAGGTTAGGGTCACTCAGAAGCCTCCAGGCAGTCATTGCATTTGTCATAAAACCCTACCATTCAGGGCTTCACACAGACCAGAATGCCACAGCCAAGTACAGCCAAGGCTACACCTTGGAATCACTCAAAGAGCTTTCAGTGGCCCAGAATCATGCACCTGACACATGGCAAAGCTGACACTTCAACCTTGGTCTGCTCCAAATCAATGCTTTTCCCACTATATGCAGGTCTTTTTAACCCTATGGCTGGAGTTCAGTCACCTGGAGTCTAATCCCAGTTTACAGCTAATGTGCTGGGTGAACACTGCTGAGCTGTCTCTTCTCCCCAGATGTTAACTGGAGCTGATACATGGTCATCCTACCTGATGAGAAATCAGGGATGTGATACAGAACACGGAGTAAAAGCACTTCAAAAGGTAAAAGCTACAGGACGCTACTACATGTAGAAAGGGATCTAGTTAAGCTTAAAGCCCTGGGAACTGCAGTTCATCAAAATTCGCATTCCTCAAGCCTTTGAGACTACTCATGTTTCAGTTATCAAGTAAGGGTTTAAGGCCATCGCATAAAGACACTCCTTACCCGCTCCGGATTAGATCATAAGTCAAAGACGTGAAGTCATTGTAGTATGGTGATGCCACGCAGGTGTCCACAAACAAGGCCAGCGTGGCATCAGAATGGAGGATTTCAGCCTGAAGGTACAAGTTCTGGTTCAGGTCCACATAGTAAGGGCTGCTGGTCACAGGATACAAGAAAGAGGAGGAAGAATAAAAGGAAATGTTCACGTTGAAATTTCCATACTGCACTTCTTCGACCCGGATGGTGTCATTAGCGATGTACATGGCGTTGACCCAGGCATTCTGAAGCATCCTGCAGCTGACGTGAATAAGGAGATCCTTCCTCCTCTTGATGATACCATGGGAGACAGCTGCTTTGAGGAAGTTGGAATAGTTGATGGTGTCATTGTCTACCTAGGAGGGGCAGGCAGGAGAGCAGAGTCAGTCAGGCACATGTCACTTGCTAAGAGAATCCCATGGCTGATTTGGGTGTGAATGACAGGGACAACGTGACGCTACAAGACTTCCACCCCTCCCAGAACCACTCAGAGATGGCGTGTGCCTATCCTTTGGCTACGAGCAGGCAGAGAGCACCAGAGTCCGCACTCTGGGTCCAGGTCTGGGGAAGAACCACACAAAGGGGTTCTGCGTTCTCCACCTGCTCTTAGCATATGTTTTCTGACTTTAAGCTGTCTTAAAAAAAGGTTTTTTTGCTTTATATTTCAGTGCCAACAGTTGTCACAATAAACTGTATGACTTAACCGTATGACCCTGCTTACTCTTTCAAAGACACTCTCAAGTGCTTTCCATTGAACTGTATACATTAACATAAATATTTGCATTGATGTCACATTTGTGTATGGTGCCTACGATGGAAGTAAATTCTGAATCCACTCCAAACATTGCATGTGGAATGCAGATTTATTTCTTGGTCAGAAGAAGCAGATCTGATTTTAGATTAAAATCCATTATCAGATACTGCTCAGTTTGGAAAGAAGTCAGTTTGGTATGTAATGGAAAGTCTTACAGATAAGTCAATGGGTATTTCCACAGAGACAATCCATCTCGTGGTGGGAGGGCCTCATCTAGCTCAGCCACAGCAGCAAACTTGTATCACATACCTGCTAACCAGGCCAGCCTGGTGCAGCTGTGGGGAGCTCCAGCATGGATCTCCCAGCCCTACGTCTGTGTCTAGACTCGCAGGTCATGGCCATTATTGCCTTGGGCAAGTGGCTTACCTTCTGCAAATCTTCGTTGCCTCATAACTAAGTGGGAATAAAGTTGTCCTGATTATTTTTAAAGTCAGATAGCACACTTGGTTCAGTATCTGGCATCCATATGAGCTGTTAATAATACTATATCAACTCTTAGGCTCAGGACTGGGGCACTGGGGGTTGCAAAGATGAACAAAACATTGGCCCTGCCCCTGAGGCACTCAGTGTGATAGGCAATATGAGTATTTAAAGAAAATACAGGAGGCCAGGTGCAGTGGCTCATGCCTATAATCCCAGCATTTGGGAGGCCAAGGCAGGAGGATCATTTGAGCTCAGGAGTTCGAGACCATCCTGGAACACATAGCAAGATCCCACCTCTACAAAGAAAAACTTTTTAAATTAGCTAGATGTGGTGGTGCATGCCCATAGTCCCAGCTACTCTGGAGGCTGAGGCTGGAAGATTACTTAAGCCCAGGAGTTCAAGTCTGCTGTGAGCTATGATCTGCCCCTGCACTCCAGCCTGGGCAACAGAACGAGATTCTGTCATTAAAAAATTAAAACAAAATAAAAACAAATAAACAAGTGGAGGAATAAGAATGTGGCATGTGCTGTGCATGACCAGCCAAGTTAGAAGAAACAGGGCGACAGGGTTGTCTGGCTGCTCCAAATGGGTGTGAACGAGTGTGAATGGTTGTGAATGCATGTGAATGGGTGGGACGGTCCCTCAGCAGAACCACTCAAGTATCAGTCTCCAGGATGCACATTTGGCACAGGGGCAATAGTCACCTTCAGTGGACTGACCTCCATTGACCAAACTCAAAACAAGCCAGAACCCAACACAAGGCTAGGCACAGTGGCTCACACCTGCAATCCCAGCACTTTGGGAAGCCAGGGAAGGTGAATCACCTGAGGTCAGGAGTTCGAGACCAGCCTGGCCAACATGGTTAAACTCCGTCTCTACTAAAAATACAAGAAAATTAGCTGGGCATGTTGGCAGGCACTTGTAATCCCAGCTACTCAGGAGGCTGAGGCAGGAGAATCGCTTGAACCTGGGAAGTGGAGATTGCAGTGAGCTGAGATCGTGCCACTGCACTCCAGCCTGGGCAACAGAGGGAAACTCTGCCTCAAAAATAAATAAATAATCAACACAATTAATGTATAGGGTGAAATATAAAAGCCAGTTTGAATAGAACACATGCGTGGCATGCCCAATATATACTCATGTTTGCAAGTAAATCTACCTGGCCCATTAAAGTCCTCTCCAAAGGGGAAATGCTGTATTGGAGTCTAAGGGAGCCAGGTGACCATATGCCTGCTGCAGGCCCTTAGAGACAGGCTCCAGAGCCCACTGGCCCAGCCAGCTGCTACATGAGAGTCCCTTTGCCCCTCAGTGTTTCTTGTGTGTCAAATGAGCAGGGTTGACTTTGCCAGGTAATGAACAGCATGACCTTGGCACCTAGCACAGTGCCTGCCACGTGGCACCTGACACACGGCTAACACTCAATAGGACATTAGTGAATGAACGTGATCCCAACAAACTGAAGCCATCTGAATGTGTGTGTGCCACATGCATGCTCTGTGCACTGTATGCAGGTGAGCCATTCACGCCGTGTATACTCTGCACTCCCAAGCCAAATAAAAGCATTGGCAACTTTTTCTGTCTTTGACAGACAAAATCTTAAAGTCATTATTTAGGTGTGAGACAAAAATTCAGAATTTAGAATGGCTAACTTAGAATAAATGTATGCAAAGTTAAATGCCTCTATCACAAATGTCCTGTTCAATGAGGCCCGATAATGCGATTGCCACAATAAGAGTCAGAACAACTCCAGCCCAAGCAGCTCCTTCCTGCCCATCTGCCATCTGTCCCCTTTGCGGTTCATCCCTTCCAGCCTGGCAGCCGGCAGCCAGGGGTCAGCTTTCAGTCATTACACACTTACGTTCTCTTTCTAATTTTCATGTAAATGGAATCACAACACACCCACTCTTCTCTATCCAGCTTTCTTTGCTCAGCATAATGCTTTCTATCTTCTCAGATGCCAACATTAGCCCTACCACTTCCTGGCTGAGTAGCCTTGGTGCCTCTTGGCTCAGCCAAGACAATAGAATACTCAAGAACTGGGGGAGTATGACAAGGACTAATCACAGCATCTGCCACTGTAGGGTCACTACCTGTCCCCGTTTGCCCAGAATGAGGGGTTTCCTGGAACATGTGGGACTTTCTATGCTAAAATCTGCGAAGTCCCAGGCAAACCACAGAAATCTGTGGTAAGGGCTGTTGAAAACATCAGTATAATCATAGTTGCAGCCACCTTCAAGCCTATAGAGAACGGACACACCCATTTTGGCTTCACTTTCACATTGGATGTAGGAAGTCATCTCAGATGGTGATAGCTCAACAAATGGTAGCTGCAGAGGCCAACTGACTGTGGAGCTAATGAAGCTGGAGCTTTAGGGTCCCCTCTACCCTGCCTGCTGCAAGGTGCAGGCCTCCTCCAAGGCCTAGCAATGTGTTTGCACAGCCATACATTTTTACAAAGTTTATAAAAGTTCATAGATATTTGTATTCTTTGGCTTAATAAGGCCCCTGCCCTTCTCAACACCCACTCCCCAAAACCCTAACTATATAAACTTCAGGCCCTGCAAAAGCTGTCCCAGGAGCTGCTGTTGTTACTGCTGATGGGAGGGGCAGCCTGCCAGATGCCCTCTCTGCTGGACACAGCTGGAGAGACTCTGCCTGCTAAACTTCCTTCCTCTTATTTGGAAGTGACTGCAGCCATACCACAGCATCAAAGGTTTATCTTTCTTTATTTCAATTATGTCCTGATTATACCCAAATCATAATTTATATATCCCCAGAATTCAAGAAGCATAGTACATATCACTGTAAGAAAGCTTGTGCACTGGGACATGGAGTGGAAAGCCCCAGGCTTACCTGCTTGACGGTGCCGCAGCCTGAGTAGGGAATTGTGAATGTCACCTGGCTTGGCGTTATCTGGGGCCGACACTGGTAGTACCCATTCCAGTTGGAAATGACAAGGTCACTGGCAGAAAAGCCCAGGGATTGGAGGTAGCTCCTGCTCACACTGGCTTGCATGTGATTGGGCAGACAGAGCAGGTCTAATGGACAAGGACAGATAAGACACTCAGTCAGTGCCCCGGACTCCACAAGTATTATGGGGCCAGATGCTCTTTCCACTTAAAAAGTGCACAGATTAGGGTGGGTGACAGGGAGGGTCAGCACTTAAGATGTGGGCATAGGCCTCATTGCAACCCCCAAAGTACCCTGGGGTCAAGTCAGCCCCATCCTTATGAAAGCACAAGGAGAGTACGTGGACTCAGGATTTCTCTGATGGAGAAGTGGAGGTGGGATTTTTAAACAAGTGGAATATTTGGCCAAGTTACCATTTATCTATGAAGTAAAGTAACTGGTCAAATTGTGAGGATGTCGTGAAATAAGGTCTTTTAGCCATGAAGCAAGTCAATCTTTAATCCTGAGTGCATAAGCCATCCTGCCTGGCCATTGGCCAATCTACACATCAGTCCATACAGCAACTCAAATCACGGCCATACAATCTCTGCTAGAAGTGGCTGAGTGACCTTATCTCAGCCACTTCCAGCCACTCAGCTCAGTTCATCTTCAGATAGAAGCCAAATGTGTTAGGTTTCAGGCCATCGTCACAGTGTCCCTCACTCTGAGAAAGTCACAAGGTTTCAAGCCAACTGGTCACCTCTGCCTTTGGCACTGACTCATCACTCACTGCTAAGAGCACCATCTGAGACCCTCTATTTAGGTCATTACTCTCTGACGACCACAGGAAAGCCAATCATCATCCATCAGCCAGTTCTAGCCCTGACTTCATTTCTGGGCAGCCAGAATCCCAAGGCCCACTGCTCCTGGTGCCTTTCAGCAGGAAATCAAGCCCTGGTGACCTGAAAGGGTTCCTTCATTTCTTATTTCACAACCATAGGACAGTTAAGCCACAGAAGCTCTCAGGATGTCTCCAGTCCCCCCAGAGTATTCCCACAGGGGGACTTACTGGTGCTGTCATTGGAGGGACTGGAGTAGTACTCAGCCCGGAACCCTCTCTTCGTGATGCTGTGGTCGCTGATGAAGCGAACGGACATGAAGTTGGAGGAGGAAGTGTAGGAGCCGCTGGCCCCATCACAGACTCGAGCGATGAGAGGCGAACTGTGGTAAGGGCCGTCGAAAACTTCAATATAGTCATAGTTGCAGCCACCTTCAAGCCTGCAGAGAGAGGACACACCGTTTTGGCTTCATTTCCTCCTAGAGTTTGATGCAGGGAGTCAGATCTCAGGGTGGGGTCACACCTCTGTGCCAGAAACTCTGATAAAGTTCATCATTGAAAGTCATAGTTCTCCTTGGCTGGGCGCAGTGGCTCACACCTATAATCCCAGCACTTTGGGAGGCTGAGGCAGGTGGATCACCTGAGGTTAGAAGTTCAAGACCAGCCTGGCCAACATGGTGAAACTCAGTCTCTAATAAAAATACAAAAATTAGCCAGGCATGGTGGCATGCTCCTGTAATCCCAGCTACTTGAGAGGCTGAGGCAGGAGAATCACTGGAAACTGGGAGGTGGAGACTGCAGTGAGCCAAGATCATGCCACAGCATTCCAGTTTGGGTGACAGAGTGAGACTCTGTCTCAAAAAAATAAAAAAAAGAATAAAAAAAAGAAAGTCATAGATCTCCTAAAATCAAGGGAGTCTCATCTTCCTCAGCCTCCATGCCTGGGTTTTAGTCCTGTCCTTTGCGGTCACACATATGAAATCTACAGCCCCTCACCTGTCAGCCCTTTACATCAAGAAAGGAAGGGCTCACATCCTAATTTAGACCATTTTTCTTCCATGGAAAAGTCCCTAGTGTCCCCACAGAATAAAATTAATATCCATGAGTTCATAGTGAGAGAAATAAATAATTGAATAAATAAACATTGGGCAAGTCAAATAATTTCTCTGAAGCTTTTCCTACTTACAAAGGCAAAATTCTGATTGATGCACCCTGAAGAGGGCTGTGGTGAAGCTCAAATAAAACAACATACAGCAAAGGGCTTTGTAAAATGTCACAAATGGTGATGGTCATTTCTATCAAGATGCTGGTTAAAGAACCAGACACGGTCAACCTTCTCCCATAGGACTGCATAAGCTTTACGTGCAATCTTTGTATTGTAATGACAAAGAGAATAAAATGATGGATCTTTTGCAAAATCCCAAATGAATTACTAAGGCAGAGACTCTAAAGCCCACTGCAAACAGAAATCAACAGAGAAAACCATTTTGTTCAACAGTGGCTGTTAGAGAAGAAATTAGTGTAGCCCCTTGTTCAGGACCCTAGAAAATACTGGTGCCTCTTCATGGTCATCTGGGCCACCCACCTCCTTGGATAAATCATACATTAATGTGCTTTTGATGTCAGGCGCGGTGGCTCACACCTGTAATCCCAGCACTTTGGGAGGTTGCGGCGGGAGGATCACCAGAGGTCAGGAATTCTAGACCAGCCTGGCCAACATGGTAAAAGACTGTCTCTCATAAAAATACAAAAATTAGCCAAGTATGGTGGTGTGTGCCTGTAATCCCAGCTACTTGAGAAGCTGAGGCAGGAGAATCGCTTGAACCCAGGAGGTGGAGGTTACAGTGAGCTGAGATTGCACCACTACACTCTAGCCTGGGTGAGAGAGCGAGACTCCATCTCAAAAACAAACAAACAAACAAACGAAAAACATGCTTTTGGTAATGTCCCCTCTGCCTAAAACAATGATTTCTACTTGTGATTGGATGAAGAGCAGATACTCTACCCTCTGCAGCAGCAATTCCTCCACCTGTGCCCGACCCCTGGGGAACTCACATGAAGGAAGGAGGGAGTGGAGAAAAAGGGTTCCACAAAGCAGATACGATTGTTTGTTTTGTTTTGTTTTGTTTTCCTGAGATAGGGTCTTGCCTTGTTGCGTGGAACTGGAGTGCACTGTTGCTACCATAGCTTACTATAGCCTTGAACTCCCAGGCTCTAGCGATCTTCCCACCTCAGCCTCCTGAATAGCTGGGACTACAGGTGCAGGCCACCATGCCCAGCTAATTTTCGTATTTTTGTAGAGGTGGGGGTCTCCCTATGTTGCCAAGGCTGGTCTTGAACTCCCGGGCTCAAGTAAGCCTCTTGTCTTGGCCTCCCAAAGTGCTGGAATTAACAAGCCTGAGGCACCATACCTGGCCAGTGTGGTGGTGAACAGGATTATTTGTGTTATTATTGCCCCTAAGGCTGTCATGACTCCTAGCAACCATCTTTTTTCCAATGGGTAACATTTTGTAAATATTTTCACATCTCTCTCACTCTCCTCTCTCTCTCGTGACCTTACCAGTAACCAGTGAAGTGAGGAAAGCAGATATTTTATTCCCTTCTTTTGACTGAGGCTCAGGAAAGTTGAGTGACTTTCTGTGGTCACACAGCAAATTGGTGGCAGACCTAGGACTTGAAACCAGAGCTTCTGTCCACTCCAAGGCTCTGTGTCCCGCCCTCCCCCACCACTCTCCACAGGAGGCCTCTGGGCTAGGTCAAAAACATCTCCTGGACAAACATCTCTCCTGATGCTCTAAGTACCATTTATTCCCTCTTGAAAAGTCTGTGGGGCCCCCAGGCATTCTTCGTGGCACACACTTACTGGACATCTCTGAAGATCACAGTCACACGGTAGTTGCTTTGAACCTCAATGTCCCACACACAGTTGGCATTGTTTGGATAGTTTCCAGGATAGAATGGGCTGGAGAAGTGCCCTGATGGTTGGTTCAGGAAGCCTCCGCAGGAGTAATTTGCTGTCAGGACAAAACAGGCATCCTGGTGACCCCAGAGCACACTGCACTGTCACCTGGGGACTATTTTAAATTTAAATTACTTTAACAGTTTTAAAAGTAATTCCCAAGACAGAAATCAAAGGAAAGCAAGAGGTGGCCTCAACTGGGACTGTCCACTGAGGGCTGGCGGGGCACTCTTGCAGGGAGACCACGTTTGGGGAAGCCATCTCCTCCCCAACTCCATTGTCACTGAGGGAACAGGAAGAGGGATTTCCAGGCCACTCTGCCACAGACTCGTCATGGAGCTCAGAACTTACCATTGGGATGACTGACGGTGGGAAAAGGAGCTGTTGACAGAAAGAAAAGATCAGGATCAGTTTTCTGGCATCCCTGCCCCAGCTGCCGAGTGCTCATCAGCTGTGCAGATGCTGGGCCCGCAGGGAGGAGCTGGACATAGGCCTTGCCACTGGGGAGCTCACTCACCCTTGAGGAGGTCTGGGGGACAGCAAATCCCAGCAGAGTGAGAAGAGGCTGAGATTGAGCAAAGCCTAGGGAAGGAGAGGCGCTCAGAGGTCTAACCCTGTCCCAGATCAAGTAGGGAAAAGAGGGCAGTCTTTAGGGGGCAGGCAAAGAGGTAGAAATGGGGTGTCCCAGGCAGAGGAACACCGGTGGAAGAGATTAGGGAACCTCCGTGTGGACGGAGCAGGCAGAGGAGGGGAAGAGGACACCAAATATAGGAGCGATCATGAGGAGCCCTGGCGATCATGCTGTGCTGAGGAGGGGGGTCACCACCAGAAGCCCCTGAGGAATCACTTGAAGGCAGCTGCACAGGGGAGAATGGACGGGAGGGGACAGGCCTGAGGCTGCTGCTGTGCGAGGCCAGGAGGAGGATGACAAGGTGAGAGGGGGATGGAAGGCAAAGACCTGAGATGCCAGCGCCATGCTGGGAACACTCAGAGCAGCTCAGGGGCAGGCGGACAGGAGCTCAGCGGTGCCGTGGGTCCCATTCGGCCAACACTGACCAGGGTCTGTTGTCTGGGAGGGCAGGCAGGCCTGACAGGTAGCAGGCCTCGCCTTGGGACTGACTGGAGATCTGAATCTTACGTGGACCAGGCCATACTGTCCTGGTGGCCGGCAGGGGAGGGGACAGGAGCTGTAGGGGATGGCACCACAGATGAACTCCTTGGAGAGTGAGCAACTCGCCCTGCACAGTCTAGGCAGCAGCAAGGAAGAGACCCAGACACCAGGGAAGTGGGATGGAAACTGGGAGGACTTACCAGTTGTAGATAGATGGTATCCTGAAAAGGAAGAGAAGAAAAGCATAGGTTACAGATGTGTGGCTTGGAGAAGGGACCAGAATTAGGCAGAGATACACCCACAGGGCTCATAACCTGCCCCCCTCGCTGAGGGTCCACCAGGTCCACCAAGCGATTGCTGTTGAGAAGCCTACACAGCTTCCTCAGATGCTCCCTAAGTCCCATCATATTTGGGGTCACCAGTATTACAGCTGAGGTCATAACACCCATCACGCTCTACTTGATCATGATTGTTCTAAAATCATCCCAGTGGTTGTCTGTAGCAAGTACTATCACAGCCACCCCAACTCAACAATCAAGGAAACTGAAGCATGAGGAAGCTAAATCATTGCTGGAGGTCCTTAGTGAGATGAGCATTCAGCATAATGGCCCTGGGTCCAGAAACTGGCCAAAGATAAAGCAGCCGCCTGCACGCTCTTCTGGAGTGCACGGGCCACGGGGACACATTGACCAGCTCCTGCCTGGGCCACAGACACCATCGGCCACTGGCCTTAAGCTCTCCCTTTATAGCAGGTTATAGGTGAAACAGGTCTTCCATGGCATTGGGCCGTACCTGAGCAGATGACCCCAGCATCTTCATGGTGACGACAGTTGTGGGAGAACCAGCCTCGGTTCTGGCATTGCCAGAGAGTGGATTCTGTCCCCAAGCATTCTACGTCATCCAGGGTGATGGGGCCAGAGCCAGAGCCAAAATAGGCATTTCCAAGGGCTGAGAGTGCATGCCCACACCCTAGCTGTCTGCAGACCACCTCAGCTTCATGAATGGTCCAGGAGTCATCACAAACTGTCCCCCATGTGCCACGATGGTAAACTTCTACACGCCCAGCACATAGACCATAGGATGAGTTTAAATTGACCAACCTCAAGCTGGCATCTGAAAGACACATTAACTGAGAGATCATGGCCATGTCCCACAACAAATGTCCCACCACTAGCCTCCAAGGCCAAGCATCTCACAGGCCGTCCCCCACCCCCAAAGTCACCAAATGGAAATGTGGCAAAGTTGGGGTGGAGGCACTGGACTGCTCCATGTAGAGTTGAAAGGGGCTCCAGACATCGCCAAGCTCAGACCCCTCACCTCCAGATGGGGAGGGGTGGCTCCGCAAGGAGAGTCACCAGGTCTCCCAGAGAATTGGTGGCAGATCCAAGGCCAGGTGTGAGCCCTAGTCTGCACCCTTTGCTGCCTTGCCATGGGCCTGCCCCTCCTTGAGGCTCACACAGTCAGTGCCAAGAGAAGGAGAATGGGCAACGCATCACTGAAACCCTTCTTTGATTTCCTTGGGGAACCACGACATCCCCAAAGATACAGCTGGGTAAATCCATTATGCCTCATAGGCATGGTCTAGTGTGCACTTACCGCTTGGGAAGGAGTTATACCAAGCCAAAAAGCCGATATTTTGGAAACTGATGTCACTTCGAAAGTGAATGATCATTCGGTTGTAAGAAGATGTGAATATTTGCCTGGTATCATTACAGATTTTCCCCAGCAGGTGGCTGCTATTCAGTGATCCATCAAAGATTTCAACATAATCAAAACTGCAGCTATTGTGCACCTCCAGCCTGTAGGGACAAAATGTATTCAAGTCAACACTGAAATTCCTATTGCCCCTCCATTTTATAAATAGTTTGGACTTTACAAGTGACGCCATTGAATATAGGTTTTCCTTCTAGCTTTTCCTCAATTAAGTCAAAAGACTTCCCAGTATTGCCTGATGCTTTATGGTAGGGATCAAAGCCACCAAAAGCTTGTGCATGGCACACGAGAGTGAAAAGCATCCCAGCCCAGGACACAGTCTAAACCACTGGGTGTGCTACAGAGGGACTCACCCCTTACCAGATGACCAGGCATTACTTACTGCAGATTACTGAAACCCAGGTTTATGCGGTAACCATAATTCACTTCTATTTCCCAAACACACTTAGCATTGTTGGGATAGTATCCAGGGTAGGATGGGCTGGAGAAGGTCCCACTGGCATTGAATAAGAAGCCACCACAATTTGAAGAGGGTCCTAGAGAGGAGAGAGGGGACATCTTCATCATACCAGGTCTTCAGGTATTTTGTGACAAGCAGTCATCTTCTGCGTAAGTATCATCAGGTTTCATCCTCTGCAATTTATGACATGACTTAACTTTCCCTGTAAACAAGTCCCCTCTCTTGGGCCTGGTTCTAGGTGGCCCAACATTAGGAGATTTGATTTGAGTCTCTGCTTTCCCTGTTGGGCCTGGACAGCAATCCTCTGGGAGGAAGAGACTTTAGCTTCAGAGGGAGCATGTGTCACCTCGAAGCAAAAATGCCAAGAACTCAACAAAGTGACTGCTATTGTTGTTAAATCAGCTACAGACAGGGATGTGGGGTAGTACTGGCTGAGTATAGCACTGACCCATGGAGAGCAGTCCATAACACAGTGTATTCCCTAGCATCTTCCATGAGCACAAGACTCTGCCATTTCACAAGTAGTGCAACGTGGGGTCAGGAACAGGGTTTCTGCAACAGGTAGCCTGGGTTTGCATCTTGGCTCTGTCTCTATCAGCTCTATGATCTGGAGCCAGTTACTTAACCTCTCTGCCTCAGTTTCCTCATCAGAAAAATGAGAGTGGTAAAGGCATCTGCCTCATCAGATTTTTAAGGATATTAAATAAGATACATATATACAAACATTTATACATACATGAGATATGTTTATATGTCTATATAAACTTTTAGTACCAGACACATGAGCACCCAGCGATATTAGCTATTGTTATTGATCAGAAATGGATAAATACTAAATGGTCAAACATTTTGTTGGCTGGCTTATTGTAATAAAAACTTTTGAAAAATGTGCACACTCAGTGATATAAATTAAAATGTTTTCTTTTTTCTTTTTCATAGCTCTTTTTGTTTACTTTTTCTAAGGGAGACAAGTCCATGGTTTTTAGCATACTCCGAGCTCTGAAACCACCGTCAATTTTAGATTATTTTCATCACCCCAAAAGGAATCTTGTACCCATTAGCAATCACTCCCCATTTCTTCACACCCTCCATTCCTGGCAACCACTGATTTCTCAGCATGTTTTCATCACGTTGTAGCATAAATCAGTATTATTTTTTTTTGAGACAGAGTTTTGCCCTTGTCACTGCCCAGGCTGGAGTACAGTGGCACCATATCAGTTCACTGCAACCTCTGTCTCCTGGGTTCAAGCAATTCTCCTGCCTCAGCCTCCTGAGTAGCTGGGTTTACAGGCACCCACCACCACACCAGGATAATTTTTTTATATTTTTAGTAGAGACAGGGTTTTACCATATTGGCCAGGCTGATCTCGAACTCCTGACCTCAGGCGATCTGCCTGTCTTGGCCTCCCAAAGTGCTGGGATTACAGGTGTGAGCTACCATGCCCTGCCACTATTAAATTCATTTTTATTGCTAAATAATAGTTCATTGCATGGATGTACCATATTTGCTTCTCAATTCACCATGATGAACATTTGCATTGTGTTCACATTTGGCTACTATGAATAAAGCTGTTCTGAACATTCACATACAAGTTTCTGTGTGGACATATGCTTTCATTTCTCCTGAGTATATGCCTAGGTGTACAAGTGGTGGGTCATATGGTAACTCCAGGTCTAACCTTTTGAGGATCCACCAAACTGCTTCTCAAGTGTCTGCACCATTTTACATTCCAGGCAGCCATGCATGAGGGTTCCAATTTCTCCATATCCTCACCAACACTTGCTATCATCTGGCTTTTTGACTATCGCCCATCTACTGGGTGCGAAGGGGCATCTCTTTTTGGTTTTCATTTGCATGTCCCTGATGGCTAATGACATTGAGCATCTTTCCAATGCCTTCTCTGCCATTTGTGTATCTTCTACAGAGAAATATCTTTCTGGTCTTTTGCTCAATGTTCAGTTGGGTTATTTGACTTTTTATCACTGACTACAAGAGTTACTTATATGCTTAGAAATATGTTCTCCCATTTGGTGGGAAGAAAGTGCTTCTTGAAAGCCCTTTGTCCTGCCCACCAGCTCTATTTCTACACTGGGAAATGGTTAAGGACACAGTCAAACTTTCAGAGACAAGGATATAAATTACATATTTCTAAAAATTAAATAGAAATAGTTATAAAATATGCTATTGTATATAGTCATTTAACATTATAAATTATAATTGAAAACAATGTTTTTGCCCCACAATAAGTAACCAATTAACTAAATTATGGTATCTCTATACAATGGAAAATAGTGTAGTCATTAAACCTTCTTCTATACAAATAATTTCAGTGCTATAAAAATGCTAATTTTAAGGCCATGAAAAAGTATATATACACTTAAATAAAAATGATGGGTCATATAAGGGGATATAAAGCACGTCATACTCTGTGTGTGTGTGTATGTGTGTGTGTGTGTGTGTACAGTGTATGGAATGTATGCCAAAATGCCAACAGTAATTATGTATTTATTCATTAATTTATCTATTCAGTGATTTATTCTTTCAATAAACATTTCTTGAAAGGCAAACTCAATGGTAGACAATAAGGATACATTATGAAAAAGGCAGACATAGTCCCTGTCTTCAGGAAATGCACAGTTTGGCAGAAAAGATAAATGTGATCTTTTGCAAATATATTTCCAATTAGCTAATTCTCAAGCTTAAAACCCTTCCGCAGCCTCTCTACCCTTAGGATAAAGATGGGAGTCTTAATCTACCCACAAGGCCCTGACTGATCTGGCTTCACCCAACAGATCTCCTGCAGTCCCTCCTTGTCCCCACCCCACCCTCCTTCAAAGAGCCAAGCTCCTTCCCACCTTGGGACCTTCAAAGCATTCCTTCTGGCTGGAAGACACTTTGGCAAATGAACCTGCTCCTCTATGAACTCCTAAATGTTACTTAAAGCTTAAATGTCACTTCCATAAGGAACTTCCCCTAACTCCCCAATTAAGGAAGATCTCTACTAATACTTCCTCTTTGCACATTGAACTTTTCCTTGGAAACACTTGTCACAACTGCAATTTTCTAGTTGGTTGAGTATTAAATAATACTGTGAACTCTGAGGAAAAAGATCAGTTTGTCTCTTACATCATTCCGTAATTTTACAACCATTCTTGATGGCAGTTTGACCATATACACAGCAAGATCTTAAAATAACTAACACAGTAAAAATTAATATGTATGAAGTACATTCTATGTACTGGGCACTATGTTGACATTGGCTTTATTCCAGTAAACCTATTTATATCCTAAAGAAAAAATTAGTTAGGTATGCAAAAATATGTCTATAAAAATATTCTTCATCACAGAATCATTTAGAGTAATGAAGAAATACAAACAAATATCTAGCAGCTGAGGATCTGTTAAATAATTCATGGCATAGCTGTATAATAGAATACAATACAGGCACTTAAAATGATGGTGAGAAAAGAGTTCATAACAGAAAAGTGGCCCTGTCATTTTTTAAAAGCAATGAAAATCTACTGAAACATATCCATATAGTGAAATACAAATAACATGGAAAAGCATAATTTGTGGTAAAATTATCCATTTACCATTTGTCTTCCTTCTGCTTCCCAAAGCTTTGGAGATGCCCCCAAAAATAAAAGCCTTTAAGTCTACTATTTTAAGAATACTTATCTCATTGATTCAAATGAAGAGGAAATATTGTAGAATACCTTAGTTAGAGCAAAAGCCATATTCCCAGCAGGGGAGATGTGAAGGGGGTGTGTGACTGCTGGATGAAGGGTGCAGTGAGACAGGAGCAAGTGCAGAGTGAGGAAGCCTGGGCGTGAGGCAGAGTGTTCACTCACGGATAGCCACACTTGGGGATAGGAAACGCATGACCTACGGTTCAGGTAGAAAATGTGATACTTACTTGCAGTGGCTGTAGTTATTGGATGCCACCAATCTAGAAAAAAAAATGAAGCTGTTTAGGATTTTACTAGATATTTTTTCCATTCCATAGTCATTTGCTTGATTGACAAAGTTAAATCCTTTTCCGTAGTACAGGACTTCTCAGAGCCTTGACCATTCCAGTTTACACTGTTCATGGCCAGTAAGGTCTAGAGTAGGTAGCATCTCCCAGTATTTGGCCCAGGATAGTTTCAATGTGGCACAAAGAACATTTTGGGGATGGCTCCCTCGAAGTGAAGGAATTCTTTATTTGACAAATATGTGCAGAAGTATTACTTGCCCCTATTTCTAAAATGAAGGTCCCAATTTTCCATGAGTTAATTTAGACAATTATTTTCATCTGATATGAGGGGAGGCCCAAAGCCTCCTTCCACAGCAGTATCTCTGCCAGCACTTAGCACCCTAAGCAGGTGATAGCAGGAGGCCACAGGGGCCCTCCGCGGTGAGCCAGACATGAGAATGCTGGCAGTGGGAACTCAGCTCGTCACCCTCACAAAGGTCAGAGTCTTCAGAGAGAAATCACCTCTCAGGAGGAGCCGGCCCTACACCTCCTACTTCTGGAAACAAGAGAAGGTGGAATTCTCAAGAGGAATATTGCTAGGCTGTGGTGGAGTAGACTCACCTGTAGTAGTAGAATTTACCTGGGAGGCTGCAAGGAAAAGAAGAAAACATGAGTCAGTCTCAGTGCCCAGGAGGATGAATGAGAGAAATGCCGAGTGCCTGTCCCCATCTGGTCACTTAGAAATGCTCCCCAGGAGTCATTCAGGAAAATGGAATAGTAAATATAAACCTTAAGGGTTTGTCTCAAAAGAAAGTGTTGGAAGAATTGATTCCTACAGCCTAAAAGTAGATTGAACCGTTGTTTGCCATAGGAACCTATGTAAGGAAAAAGCTAGCGCCTACCCATAAAATTCAAAGACATCAACAACATTTGCTAATGTTATTGCCCTGTTGAGGTATCAGAGAAACTGCCCATCTTGAAGAGGCGCTCAGGCTGGGAGGAAGCCAATACAAAGAGAAGCCATGTCTTGGAGAAAACCACGCACTAAAATAGAGGCCCAAGGTCTTGGAGGCCCATGTGAGCAGATGACCCCAGCGTCTTCACTGTGCTGACAGTTACGGGAGAGCCAGCCACTGTGGGGAAAGCTCCATAGGTAGGACTCATTCCCTGAGCAGGGCATGTCATCCAGGACAATGGGTCCTGAGCCCTGACCAAACCGAGCATTTCCTGGGGCTGCCCATGGCCCAGCCACAATCCAGCTGCCTGCAAACCACATTGGCATCATTGGTTTCCCAGCTGTCATCACACACAGTGCCCCAGGAGCCTTGGTACAGGACCTCCACCTGGCTCTGACACCGGTCACCTCCATTCACCAGCCTCAGGACCAAACCAGAATTGGATTCTAGAGAAGACAGGAAAATTCCCTCTCTCCTGTATCTCCTAAAGGAAGAGGGTCTGAGGTCAGAGTGATGTTCAGAATTCTTTTAGAAGGCCAACGTTTCTGGGTCTCCAGTTGATGTTCTCCAGCAGCACAGACATTGGCTGAAACCTGTTCTTCATCATGTTATCCTTAAGGGTTGTTTTCTAGAGCCCTTGGGTGTGGACTGAGCTGTGCAAGTTCTCCAGTGGAGTTACCCCAGTGCCCAGCAATTCAAGTGCTGAGCCTGGCCTTCAGATTCAAAGGTTAAAATGCAGGAGCTGTCAGCTTGGATCTGCAGGGACCACTGGGCTCAAGCGCCCCTGCAGCAGGATGAAACCAAAACCGGCTCCCAGCCACTTGACAAGGTGCAGCCTTAGAACCTGGTTCTTGGGGGATGCCACCTCTCCACCTCTGGCTGACTCACTCTGCTCACAGGGAGCACTCCATCAGGCCCAAGGCTTGTTCTGAGTCACTTTCAAACCCAAAGCTTGTCCTCAATATGCAACAAAACCTGGACCCACTGAATACCATGAGCTACAGGGACACTGGGCAGAAGTGACTATGATGACACTTAGGTATGCCTATGCCTGAGAGTGGAGGGAATATGGCAGAATTAGGCCTCCATGCAGGAAAGTCACATGCTAGATACAACACTGGGCCAGGCATCCTGATCCCTCTGTGTACCTGAACTCTGTCCTGTGAGCCTGGGAGCTGGGCTAAGATACTGACATTAGTCTAGGTCCTCTGGTCTTCAGTTTAGCATCTATAAAATGAAGCCCCTGTTCTCCCAAGAATATGTACAAAGGGCCCACCCCCACATGAAAAGATGCTCAACCTCATTGGTGACCAGGAAAATGCAAATCAAAACACCACGAGATACCACCTTACACCCACGAGGACGGCCATGATGAAAAAGACATCATAACAAGTGCTGGTGAGGATATGGAGGAATCAGAATTCTCAGGCATTGCTAGGAGGAATGCAAATTTGTGCAGCAGCTGTGGCAACTGTTTGGTGTTTCCACGATAAATTAAACAGAATTGCCCTATTACCCAGCAATCCTACTCCCAGGTATATATCCCCCAAAATTGGAAACCAGTGCAAAAACATTGTATACTAATGCTCACAGCAGCATTATTCATAACAGTCAAAAGATGAAAACAACCCAAATGTCCACAAGCTGATAAATGGATAGACAAAAGGTGGCATAGCCATACAATGGAATATTAGTTGGCAATTAAAAGTAAGGGAGTGCTGACACATGCTAAAACATGAATGAACCTTGAAAACATTATGTTAACTGAATGAAGCCAGCCAGAAAAGGCTGTGATTCCATTCACAGAAATGATCAGAGTTCTTTAGCAACATCTGCAGAGACAGAAAGCAGATTAGTGGTTGCCAGGGACTGAGGGAAAGAGGAATGGGTTGTGAATGACTAAGGGGTAAGAGCTTTCAGGTGGGGATAATCAAAAAGTCCTAAAACTAGACAGAGGTGATGGTAATGAACATGGCCAACAGCCAGGGAGAGGGACAGTTCCATCTTGGGATAGAGGGGTAACATTAGCCAGCAAAGAGCAGAGAGTATCAAAAGAAAGGAAGGGTCCGACTGAGGGACTGCTATCTCTGTCCTAAACATCCTGCCTGTTTTTTATTCTAATGGAAACAGTCATTACTTTTTTTAAAAAAAAAAAAAAGTAGCATCCTACAAGGTTCAAGTAGAACCTAGTGCCCACATCCTTCCCATCGCCCCTAGGGAACACAAAAGTGGGTATAGAACTCTGATGGAGCCATCAGAGCTAATCAAGACGGTTTGGAAGAAAAAACCTGTGGACAAGCAGGTCAATCAGAGTCCTCCCAGTCCTTGTCAGACAGAGGTACTGGCACAGATTGACTCATGGTGGGATATAGACTTGAGCCTGCCCACTGCTGTCTTCCAGCCATGTGAAAAAAGCAAGTTGACAGTGAAGCCCACACAATAAAAGAGTAGATGTAAGCAAAGCATAGGAAAAGGAGACTTGGAACTTCTGGAACCAGCTGTACCTGAACCTCCAGATCTACCACTAAACATTCTGGATACCTGAGCCAATGAATTCCTTTCTAGCTTAAGAGAGTTTGAGTTGAGTTCCTGCCATGTGCACAGAAAAGCATCCCTAATACTAGATCCTCTTTAAAAATCAATTGACAACTGGTAGATAAGGGAACCTTCCACATTGGGTGAGGTAGGGAGTGACTGGAGGCTTCAAACAAGGCCCAGGAGTTTCACCCAGACCTGCTGAATGCCAATGCTTTGGCTGGACTCAAAGATGCTTCTTATAAGGGGTCCAAGCAGATTCTATCCACCATTTCAGCTCAGAGATTAACTCTGTGTCTGGATATGATGACCAAGTTGAATGAAAACCAACTCTTTCCCTCATAGGTTTTAACAATTCACAAAGTCAGTAAGTCTCAGGATACCACTCCAGCAAAAATCCTATGTGTAACCTTCTAGCACAACAGACAGGTAATAACCAAGGCTTTGCCTGGCAGATCTCATGGGGCCTGCCCTCCTGACAACAGACTTGGTAGGCAGTCAATGCACTGCAGTTCCTTGGAAGGAGCTGAAACTGACCAAGATCCAGGTCACACGTGCACTGATAATATTGGACTCCTAGCCCATATGCCTCCAATCCAAATGCTCCTTACATGAGGCACAAGTGAGAATTTCCTACCCCAAAATATGTCCTCTCCTTTCCATGAGCCTCCTATCAATGAGAGGATCCCTCCCTGGATCCGCTGTCTGTGCTGCGTCCATGATACTCTTACCCAGTGCTACTCAGCAGGGGAGAAATGGAGCCCTGGGGAGCCAGCACTTTTCTCTTCTGCCTCTTCCTTGCACTACCTTAGGGTGGGGATAAATTCTGGGTTGTTATTCAAGTTTGATCCCCTGTCCTAAGTGACCACAGGAACACTAGGCAGTGAATTCATATGGATTCTGAGCAGAGAGCTAACAGGACTTCAGAAATATGGGAAACACAGAACAAGTTTTAAGTGAGGAGATCAGAATGTAATTAGGACTTTCTTCCTGAGCAAACTCCACCCCGTGAGAGGAAGCCCAAGGACTTACAGACCCACCTGAGCAGATGGCACCAGCGTCTTCACTATGGTGACAGTTGTGGGAGAGCCAGCCATTGTGGGGGCAGTTCCACAGGTAGGACTCGTACCCTGAGCAGCGCACGTCATCCAAAACAATGGGTCCTGAGCCCTGACCAAACCGGGCATTTCCTGGAGCTGACAGGGCCCGGCCACAGCCCAGCTGCCTGCACACTACATTGGCGTCATTGGTGTCCCAGTAGTCATCACACACGGTGCCCCAGGAGCCTTGGTATAGGACCTCCACTCGGCCCTGACACCTATCATTTCCATTCACCAGCCTCAGGGCCAAACTGGATTCAGATCCTACAGAAGAACACAAGAACCCTTCATCCATACGGATTATGGGATCAATGATCTAAGGAGTGTAGGCCACTTCCTGATGGCCAAAGTCTCTTGGGCAGGTAATCACCTTTGAATACTATTACAAAAAGAAGTTCAGCCTCATCATAGTGGAAGAAGTATTGATGTGCTACTCTGCCCAGGTCTATGAAAG
Source organism: Cheracebus regulus (assembly GCA_963574635.1). NCBI lineage: Eukaryota > Metazoa > Chordata > Mammalia > Primates > Pitheciidae > Cheracebus > Cheracebus regulus. The sequence continues at coordinate 8,925 of CAUYQU010014540.1, read as the reverse complement.
CTCAAGAACTGGGGAAGAACCTTTAGAGGTGACAGGAATGGATGCCTCACTCCCCATTCTTAGCTCCATTATCACACAGGATGAAGCTGCACAGCTCCAGGTAGGAGGGCAAGACCTGCCCCATGTTCAGGAGTTTGGCAGCACCCACATAGTCCTCTCTGGCTTCTGGCAAAGTGCCAGCAATAACAGGACATTGCCAGACAGCTGTGGGGACAGGCACTTTCCCCTACTCATCTCAGGTCTGCATCCGTTGGCTGAGGGCCAGGAACAAGACTCCAGGAGGATTAGGGAGCTATCCAGGGCTTGTCTGGAGCACCTGGATGAGGATCTTTCCTGAATACATAACACAGATTCCCAGGGGAGACAGGTCACCAGCACCCTCCACCCTCCATCATCAGACCCAGGACTCAGTTCCCAGGGAGGCCACCTTCCTCCCCAGGCAACCTGCAGGGACATGAAAAATAGAGGCACCAATGTGCAGCTTCATTCTATCACTTTCTAAAGTAACATTTGAAAGAGGTAGAGAGTGAGCCCTAGGGAGTGGTGAGAGGATGATTTACCTATTGTCGACGGAGGTAAGTCAGTGGCTGGCCAAGCATCTGTAAATTGCAACAAAAAGAAAGCAAAATTAGACTTGAGGGTGAAAAGCTCAAAAAGGAAAGGTCTCTGGACCAGGCAAGCATCATGAAAACTATTCAGTTTCTGGTTCCTGCCACTTGTTCCAAGTGTCTGTCCAAGTCTTCAGCTCAGTGAACTCGGCCAGGAACAAAGTCTTCACTGGAGACCAGTCCTATCCATCCTACATGTCCTCTTCTTAGCCACAAAGGTTAGCCTGCCCCATCCACTGACACATGGACTGATGGGCACATCTGACACCATTGCTGAGATTCTGGCAGTTCCACCTGTTAGGGGAACCAAGTAGCCGCCCATTGGGGTATCAAGTTTCCCGGTAAATGGAGGCACCAGAAATAGTATCGCTCTTCCTGTGGAGCACAGCCTCTGCCTTTTCTGGAGGCAGATTTGGCCCTGCAAAATCTGGGGTGTTTGAAGGAGCGAGGGTTGGAGGTATCAGGTCTGCACTGACATTGCTTGCCCATGGACAAAGTCATGTTGAAGGCTTCCGCGGACATTGCCTTCCCAGGTGACTTTATCAACCACTCTCAATTCTCAGAAAGGAGACATCAGCTCTGAATATAAAGCAGCCAAAGCTCATTAAACATGAGGCCACTTCCCAAACCTGTAAGGGTTACCCACAGTACAGTATGAAACAGCTTCATGAAAGCTGAGATAAATGGAACAGAAGTCAGAAGCCTCCACCATCCTACGTCTGTGGAAGTGCTGTTCTGGGGTCTCAGTTATGGAGTGTTTGGGAGAAAATAATATGCCCCACAGTATCCACACAGAGGTAGGGGTAATTGGGCAGAAAGAGAAGGGACATCCCAGAGGCTGGGGACTCACCTGGCCTGGGCGTTGACTGGGACTGGGAAGCTGTAAGAAAAAGAGAAGTTCAGATCAGATGCACTAACAGAAACTGGCAGTTCTGGAACAAAAGAGGAAGGAACTGGGCGACTCTGTCACTCACTCCATCCTAGTCCCCTATCACAGAGGGAGGGACATTGCCATGCACATCCCCACAGAGATGCTCCTTGGAAGGGATCAGGGCAGATCATGTCCATGATTGCCAGCTTCAAGATGACTAACTTGGTGTCTACTAAAAGTGACCAAGTTGACCCGAAACCAACCCTCTCCCTGGCACCTCTTGGCAGTTCCTAAGTCAGCAAGTCTGAGGAGGCCACTCCAGGCAAAATCCCTCATGTGATCTTCCAGCCCCAGCCACAGGCAATAACAAGGCCATGCCTGGCCGGTCTCATGGGGGCTGCCCTCCCCACACCAGACCTGGGGCACAGGCAGTGCTCTGCAGTGTTCTGAAAGGAGCTGTGGTCAAGGACGCCAACCCCAAGTGACCCAGGCCTGACAGGAACAGACACCCATTTACACTCATAAGCCATCTGCCTCAATTTCTAGCCCTCCTTATTGGATCTCAGCTGAGAACCCACCTCCGAATAAGCATCCTTAGTTCAGAGTTTCCCACAGTGAGAGAATCGCTCCTTGCCCACTGTCTGTGCTGTATCCATGATACCCTCACTCAGTGCTACTCAGCAGGGGAGAAATGGAGCCCTGGGGAGCCAGCACTTTTCTCTTCTGCCTCTTCCTTGCACTGCCTCAGGATGGGGATAAAGTCTGGGTTGCAGTATGAGTTTGGTCCCCTATCCCAAGTGACCACAGGAACACTAGGCAGTGAATTCACATGGATTCTGAGCAGAGTGCTAACAAGACTTCAGAAACATGGGAAACATAGAACAAGCTTTGAGGAGATCAGAATGTAATTAGGACTTTCTTCTTGAGCCAATTCCAGCCCAAGAGAGGGAGCCCAAGGTCTTGGAGGCTCACCTGAGCAGACGACACCGGCGTCTTCATGATGGCCACAGTTGTGGGAGAGCCAGCCATTGTGGGAGCAGCTCCACAGGTAGGACTCGTGTCCTGAGCAGCGCACGTTATCCAGGACAATGGGTCCTGAGCCCTGACCAAACCAGGCATTTCCTGGAGCTGACGTGGCCCAGCCACAGTCCAGCTGCCTGCAAACCACATTGGCTTCATTGGTGTCCCAGCCATCATCACACACGGTGCCCCAGGAGCCTCGGTATAGGACCTCCACTCGGCCCTGACACCTGTCACCTCCATTCATCAGCCTCAGGGCCAAACTGGATTCAGATCCTACAGAGGAACACAAGAACTCTTCATTGTGAAAAGTAGAAAAGTTACTTTTATAGTTTCCTTTCTTTTTAAAGAACAAGTGTGCTAATAACTTTGTTAGGCCCTATCCTATGTAGCTGTTAGAAGACATGCCATGCTTACAGGCACAGAGTACATCCATGTCCTTGTACTTTAACCAAGATATCTGTGCTGGACGTGCTCAAAGGCATGTCCTAGCTCTCCATTGCCTTTCCCTATATAGAAAAGTTTAAAGAAGTTGTTAGCCAATCAGATTTTAGTTTAACATGTGAGGTCTGGCTCCAGCCAATGGAGATCAGACATCAGCAGTAAGGACAACCCCAAATGCGTAAGGAATAAATTTGTATTCCCTTTGCTCTTTGTACTCTTGTGGAATGATGGCTACCAGGGGTACCCTTCCTGCAGTCAGGGAAGTAAAAATTGTGTTGCTGAAAGATCCTTTGTCTCAGTGCTGATTTTTCTTTGTGGCACCCAGCATATATTTCCAACAGCTATTTCCAACATTTATCCATATAGATCATCAAGTCAACAATGTAAGCAATGTTCCACCTCAGGGCATTTCCTAATGGCCAAAGTCTCTTGGGCAGGTAATGACCTTTGAATACGATTACAGACAGAGCTTCAGCTTCATCACAGGGAAGAGGCAGTGATGTCCCACTCTGCCCAGGTATATGGAAACTCACGTATTGGGGAAGAACCTGTGACCCCACTGGAGGTGACAGGAATGGATGCCCCACTCCTCATTCTGAGCTCCATTCTCACACAGGATGAAGCTGCACAGCTCCATAGAGAAGGCCGAGACCTGCTCCATATTCAGGAGTTTTGTGACATCCACATGGTCCTCACTGGCTTCTGGCAACTTGCCAGGAATGGCAGGACATTGGCCAGACAGCTGCAGGGACAGGCGCTTTACCCCACTCTTCACAGATCTACAAACTATGGCCTGAGGGCCAGGAACAAGGACCCATTAGGATGAGGGAGCCATCCAAGGCTTGTTCTGAGTACCTGAATGAGGGTCTTTCCTGACCACACAAAACAGAATACCAGGGGAGACAGGTCACCAGCACCCTCCACCCTCCATCATCAGACCCAGGACTCAGTTCCCAGGGAGGCCACCTTCCTCCCCAGGCAACCCGCAGGGACATGAAAAACAGAGGAGCCACCTTGAGCCTCATTCCATCATTTTCAAAAGAAATACTTGAAAGAGGTAGAGAGTGAGCCCTAGGGAGTGGTGAGAGGATGATTTACCTATTGTTGATGGAGGTAAGTCAGTGGCTGGCCAAGCATCTGTAAATTGTAACAAAGAGAAAGGACAGAATTAGACTTGAGGGTGAAAAGCTCAACAAGGAAAGGTCTCCAGACCAGCAAGCATCATGAAAACTATTCAGTTTCTTGTTCCTGCCACTTGCTTCAACTGTCTGTCCAAATCTTCAGCTCAGTGAGCTCAGCCAGGAACAAAGACCTCACTGGAGACCAATCCTAACCCTCCTAGATGTCCTCTTCTGAGCCACAAAGGTTAGCCTGCCCCATCCACTGACACATGCACTGATGGGCACATCTGACACCATTGCTGAGACTCTGACAGTTCCAGCTAAAATGTTTAGGGAACCAAAAAGCTGCTCAAAGGGTATCAAGTTTCCTGGTAAATGGAGGCACCAGAAATATTTACCATTCCTCTCCCTGCAAGCATGGACTCTGCCTTTTCTGGATGCAGATGTGGCCCTGCAAAATCTGGGGTGTTTGAAGGAGCGAGGGATGGAGGTATCAGGCCTGCACTGACATTGCTTGCCCATGGACAAAGTCATGTTTAAGGCTTCCGCAGACATTGCCTTCCCTGGTGACTTTATCAACCACTCTCAATTCTCAGAAAGTTTAGATCAGCTCCGAATATAAAGCAGCCAAAGCTCATTAAACATGAGACCACTTCCTGAACCCGTAAGAGTTGCCCACAGTACAGTATGAAACGGCTTCATGAAAGCTGAGGTAAATGGAACAGAAGTCAGAAGCCTCCTCCATCCTATGTCTGTTGAAGGGCTGTGCTGGGGTCTCAGTTACAGAGTAGTGGGGAGATGTTATATGCCCCACAGTATCCACACAGAGGAGCGGAGAGCTCTGTGGAGTGGGGGAAGGGGTAATTGGGCAGAAAGAGAAGGGACATCCCGAGAAAGGATGCTGAGGACTCACCTGGCCTGGGCGTTGGCCGGGACTGGGAAGCTGTGACAAAGAGAAGAGAAGGTCAGATCGGGTGCACTCACAGAAACTGTAAAACTAGAGCAAAGGAGGAAGGAACTGCACGAATCTGACACTCAGTCCATCCTTCTCCCCTGTCACACAGAGGGGCATTGCCATGCACATTCCCACAGAGATGTTCCTTGGAAGGGATCAGGGCAGATCCTGTCCACTATTGCCACCTCCAAGGTGATTAACTTGATGTCTGCCCAGAGTGACCAGGTTGACTGAAAACCAGTCCTCTCCCTGACATGTCCTGGCAGTTCCTGAGTCAGCAGGGCTGACTGCAGCCAAAATCCCTCATGTGATCTTCCAGCCCCAACCACAGGCAATAACAAGGCCCTGTCTGGCTGGCCTCATGGGGGCTGCCCTCCCCACACCAGACCTGGGGCACAGGCAGTGCTCTGCAGTGTTCTGAAAAGTGCTGAGGTCAAGGACTCCAACTCTGTGTGACCCATGCCTGACAGGAACAGACACCCATGTGCACTTGTGAGCCCTCTGCCTCTATTTCCAGATCCCCTTATTGGCTGTCAGCTGAGAACTCGCCTCCAGACAAGCATCCTTAGTTCAGAGTTTCTTGCAGTGAGAGGACCCCTGCCCTGTCCCGCTGTCTGTGCTGTGTCCATGATACCCTCACCAAGTGCTACTCAGCAGGGGAGAAATGGAGCCCTGGGGAGCCAGCACTTTTCTCTTCTGCCTCTTCCTTGCACTGCCTCAGGATGGAGATAAAGTCTGGGTTGCAGTGTGAGTTTGGTACCCTGTCCCAAGTGACCACAGGAACAATAGGTAGTGAATTCATATGGATTCTGAGCAGAGCACTAACAAGACTTCAGAAACATGGGAAACATAGAACTAGCTTTGAGGAGATCAGAATGTAATTAGGACTTTCTTCCTGAGCCAATTCCAGACCAACAGAGGGAGCCCAAGGTCTTGGAGGCCCACCTGAGCAGATGACACCGGCATCTTCACTGTGCTGACAGTTGTGGGAGAGCCAGCCATTGTGGGAGCAGCTCCACAAGTAGGACTCGTACCCTGAGCAGCGCACGTCATCCAGGACAATGGATCCTGAGCCCTGACCAAACCAGGCATTTCCTGGAGCTGACAGGGCCCAGCCACATTCCAGCTGCCTGCAGACCACATTGGCATCATTGGTGTCCCAGTTGTCATCACACACAGTGCCCCAGGAGCCTTGGTAGAGGACCTCCACTCGGCCCTGACACCTGTCACTTCCATTCACCAGCCTCAGGGCCAAACTGGATTCAGATCCTACAGGGGAACACAAGAACCCTTTATCCATCCATATTAGCAGGTCAAGAATCTAAGGCACATTCCACACTCAGGCACTTCCTAATGGCCAAAGTCACCTGGGCCAGCAGTCACGATTGCATACGACTGCAACCAGAGTTTCAGCTTCATCATAGTGTAAGGAGAGGGGATACCCTATTCTGCCCGGGTTTATGGAGGCTCAAGTTTTGGGGAAGCATCTGTGATCCCAGTGGAGGTGACAGGAAGGGACCCCCCACTGCCTACTCTGGGTACACACAACACTGAGCTCCACAGTTCCAGAGGGCAGGCTCATGCAGTCCCCATGTTCAAGAGTTTGGTGGCACCCATGTGGTCCTCTCTGGCTTCTAGCAAATTGCCAGGGATGGCAAGGCCTTGGCCAGAGAGCTGCAGGGACAGGAACTTCCACCTAACCTTGCAGGTCAGCAGTGCATGGCCAGAGGGCCAGGAATGAGGTCCCAGTAGGATTAGGAAGCCCTCTGGGGCTTGTTATCAGTAGCTGGATGAGGATATTTCCTGACCACTTGGAACGGGATCCCATGGAAGACAGGTCACCAGCACCCTCCACCTCCAACATCAGACCTAAGACTGGCCTCCCAGAGACTCTACCTTCCTCCTATGCAAGCCACAGGGACGTCAACTAGAGAGGGGCCCACCATGAGCCTCATCCTGTCATTTACAGATAAAACATTTGTCCCGAGGTAGAGAGTGAGCCCTAGGGAGGGGTGAGAGGGTTATTTACCTTCTGTCGATGCAAGTAAGCTGGTGGTCAGCCACGTGTCTGTAAATTGCAACAAACACAAAGGCTAGAATTAAACTTGCGGTGCAAAGCTCCTAAAGGAAAGGTCTCTGGACAAGGCAAGCATCATGAAAACTACTCCATTTCTGGTTCCTGCACTTGCTCCCCATGTGTCTGCCCAAGTCTTCAGTCCAGTGAGCACAGCCAGGGACATAGACCTTGTTGGAGACCAGTCCAATCCCTCCTACCTCTGAAGTGTGGGATGTCCTCTTCCCAGCTACAAAGGGTTAGCCTGCCCCATCCACTGACACATGGACTGGCGGACACATATGACACCATTGCTGAGACTCTGACAGTTGGAGCTAAAATGCTGTAAGAATCAGGGAGCCGCCCAAAAGAGTATAAAGTCTCCTGGAAAATGGAGGCACCAGAAATGTCTATTATCTCTCTCCCTGCCCGAGTACGGCCTCGCCTTTCTGGCTATAGATGGGGCCCTACAGAATCTGGGGGTGTTTGAATGAGTGAGGAATGGAGGCCTGCACTGATATTGCTTTTGCCCATGGACAAAGTCATGTTTAAGGTTTCAACTGTCATTGCCTATTCAGTGACTTTGGCAATAACTCTTAATTCTCTGAAATGTCATACCTTCTTAACCATTGCTGGCTAAGAAACGCTATGCTGGGGTCTCAGTTATAGAGCATGGGAAATAGTATGAACCAGAGTATCCACACAGATCAGAAGGAGGGTTCTGTCATATGGGAAAAAGGATAATTGTGTAGAAAGAGAAGAGACATCCCGAGGAAGGACACTGGGGACTCACCTGGCCTGGGTGTCGACCGGGACTGGGCAGCTGTGAGAAAGAGGAGATCAGGTCAGATGCACTACACAGAAAAAAAAAATGTAACAAAGGTGGAAGGAACTGGGAAAGGCTGACACTCAGTCCATCTTAGCCCCCTAACACAGAAGGCAGGGCATCACCCTGCACGTCCCCACAGAGATGCTCCTTGGAAGGCATCTAGGCAGATTGTGTCCACTATTGCCAGCTCCAAAGTGATTAACTTTGTGTCTGCCTGTAGTAATCAGGTTGACACAAAACCAGCCCTCTCCCTTGCACGTCTTAGCAGTTCCTGAGTCAGCAAGTACGAAGAGACCATACCAGCCAAAGTCCTGCCTGTGATCTTCTAGTCCAGCCTACAGGCATTCATAAGAAGCCTTTGCCTAGCAGGTATCATGGGGGCTGCCCGCCCCACACCAGAGCTGGTGCACAGGCAAGACTGCAGTGCTCCGGAGGGAATTGCAGTCAGGCATTCACACTCCCAAAACCAAGACCAGACACCAACAGACACAGATCTACACTCCCAACCTTATGTCTCCATTCTGATGCCTCCTCGTTGGGCCTCAGCAGAAAACTTCCTCTTCCCAGCAGGAGCCTTTGGTTCTGGATCCTCCCAGTGAGTCAGTCTCTCTGCCAATCCCCCTATATGTGCTTCATCTGCCTCACCCTCACCCGAACCTTTCAGTAGGAGAAAGATGGAACCCTGGAGAGCCAGTGTGCTACACTTTGGGTGCTGGTCCCATCCAAGTGTCATATAGGGATTAGATCCCCAAGTAACGACGCGAGGCCTGATGGACCCTGTTGGGTCACGGAGGCCAACCCATCATGAATACCTTAGTGCCCTCCCTGGTCAGGGGTGAGGTCTTCCCTTCGTTCCTAGCTAGAGCTGCTGGTCGAAAAGGGCCTGGGCCCTCCCTCTTGCTCTCTCTTGCTTCCTCTGTGACCTCTGCCCAGGACAGCTCCCCATCACCTTCTACCAGGAGGGCAAGCAGCCTGAGGCCCTCAGCAGAAGCCAAGCAGACGCCTGCACCGTGCTCCTATGCAG